>JADRCH010000107.1:3853249-3912206 GCA_019843965.1 Rhynchomys soricoides | reverse complement strand
TGAGCCTATAGGACATAGGACTAGGTATGCAGGGCTCAGCAGTGAGCAGGGGTGGTCATTGATGGTGAGCTCTGAGCTCAGGGCTGGTTATTGATGGTGAGTTCTGAGCTCAGGGCTGGTCATTGATGGTTGAGTTCTGAGCTCAGGGGTGGTCATTGAAGGTGAGCTCTGAGCTCAGGGGTGGTCACTGAAGGTGAGCTCTGAGCTTTTAAAGACATTTCCTCATCACACACCACATCTATGGCTTTGTTATGGCTATGAACGGAAGGTGAATTTCAGTGACCATATGGGTACTGAGAGCTCTGGGTCTGGCAGATGGTGGCTGAGGGGTACCCTCCACATCTCACCACCCTGCTTTAGTAGGGTTTGCATTCTGCCCCCTCCTAGCCCTTGGAGGAACGGACTCTGTTTTGGATGCAGCCAGCACCTCAGAGTAGTACCATCTCAAGATGGTAGCTGATGTGGGGCGTGAGGTCTCTCAGATCACCTTGACCCCAAGAACCTGAGAAGAGGCTGTGTTCCTCAACAGTGCCAGGTGGGGGCTACCTTTGCAGTGTGTAGCCCTGTGAACACTCCACCCCCCTCTTCACTTCGTTCTCCGGTCACTTGATAAGTCAGATCCCCCACCCATCTCCTTGGCGTCTCTATTAATCATTCCCTCTTTCTACGGACAAGGAAATCAAGGTGCAGAGGAGTTGCCTAAGGTCACCTGCTAATTAGTGGCAGAGACATGGGGCAAGTTCCATTACGACACTGCGCCCACACAGCAAGAGAAGCGAGCACAGAACCGTGGCTGTAATTGGGATGTACATGCCAAGGGCCTATGCCTGCTGCTGGAGCAGATCAAATATCTCTCAGATGTTTACAATCTCACCCACCAGCTTCTCCCTCCCCAGCAAGGATCAGGTTCCCTGTGAGTGCTTGTGCTTATTTATTTTATAGGGGCCCAGCTCCGCCCCCTTGACTTCTGAACTACTGCTCTGTTGTTGCTGAGGCTGCTAGTGGCGATGTGTGTGTGTGTGTGTGTGTGTGTGTGTGTGTGTGTGTGTGTGTGTGTTTCAGGCCTTTCAGCAAATCATGGACACTCCTTCCTTGGCTGCTAGGCCATGGGGTTTTCAGAGAATCTCAGTTCCTAAATGAGGCTGCTTGCGCCCTCAGTGATCCCTCTGGTACCTGAGGCTGCCAGTGATTTCCTGCCAATGCTGGTCTGGGCCAGTCCCCTCTGGAGCCAGCTGGGGCCTCCGCCCTAGGCTCCACCAACAGAGCTCCTTTGTGCCCTGAGCCAGCTCTGGGCCTGTAGATGGAGGCCTCTGGCAGCTTGCCAAGGCATGGGAAACCCAAACCACCAGGCTCTGGGAGGCATGAGATGAAAGAAGGGCCCGTGGCTGTTGAGAGGAAGAGAGGAGCCCAGCTCACGGTTAGCCTGAGTGAGCATCCTCACACTGGTGCTATGCACTTAAAGCATCCTCCCCATTCCTTCATGCCATGCTGTGAAATGTGAGCCTGCATTGCCCTCCTGCTTAGCTAGGGATAGCCTTCAATGCACTCGACGGAAACGCTCTGGATACCCTAGATTCCTCACAAGTGAACAGATGATGGTGCGTGGGGGCCAGGTGCTGAGAGCAGAGGTGAAAGCTACATAGAAGGAATGCCAGCAAGCCACTGGTCCTCCAGCTGACCAAAACCAAAACCAGGAGCTCACCTGCTTTCTAGGCAGTGACTGTGTCACACTCCACACCTCAAGTCCCCTGTATCTGCACGGATTCCCTATTATTGATAAAGCTGGCAGCCATGTTGGTGTTGCCTAGGACCTCAAAGGGAGTATGGTAGACAAACAGACCCCTTTCTCTTTGTCCATTTGTCATTAAATGTAGTTTTCCTTGTCTGGCAGATCCTTTCCAGAGCAGGATTAAATATGCAGATTTATCACGGAAACACCTGTGAGACAGACAGACAAGGTTGGGCACAAGGCCACATTAAATACCACAGAGAGGAAGCATAGGGGACCGTGGAGACACCATGTCCTGAAGGATTCATTCAGATCCCAGTTACCTACTCTGTTCAAAAACAGGTGGACTACAGGGCCTGCTGGAGCCTGGGCCTGGGACATCCCTCCCATGTTTACTGGATCTCAGACTGGGAATATTTATTCTACTTTCTCCAAACAGGACTGAAATAAGGTTCAGTGCTCTCTTGCTTTTTTTTGTTGGTTTTAGAGACAGCACATCCACACTATATCCAGGGCTAACCTAGAATTCTTGGAGATCCTCCTGCTTCACACCTGCTGGGATTATAGGTATGATCCATTCCTTGTGACAGATAGTTGTTTTAGAAGCAACAACATAGTATGATTCACTGATCAGCAGGTTTGCTGTGCATTCTAGAAGCAAGCAAAAAATAAGCAAAAAAAGTGATCACATGTCTTAAAACAAACCAGCATTCAGATTGAGCATCACCTCCCTAGATTTCAGTCTGGTGGAAATGCCCTCCTTGAGGCCTCTGGAACAGGTCACCGTGGTAAGAGCCTAGAGGAAGCAGTTCCTTCTGGCACACTGCATGTTGTCTAATCATGTGATACAGGCAGAGATGTGCACTCATGTTCCGGTCTGTAGCCACTGAATAGACCCAGGAGCAGGAAGATCCAGAGATATCATATCCTAGTCTATCCTAGTCTCTGTAGTTCTGGAGACTACGAAAGCCCAAGGCCCTGAGATCACAGATTTGGTTACTCGTCTGGATAGCAGGCCAGACTAGAACTCCTAGGGAAGAAAGGATGTCAACTGGCATGTGGCAGAAAAAGGCTAATTGGCCTAGGGATGTGCTTACAGGAAGGAGTAAGGCGGGCTCTGAGGGTGAGTCACTCAAGAGGCCAAAATGGTGCCAACTGAGCTTGGCACGAATTCAGGGCACATCAGCATACAATGACTACTACCTGCTTGCCAGTCACTTGTCACAACGATGGCTCCTGCTGTGTGGTAAGAGAAGGGAGACAGGAGCCAGAGGAACACAAGACTCATTAGGACCAGGCAGCAGTGGGAAACAAGAGCGTCAGCCATTTGTCCTTGCTTTCCCAGGGCTTGGGGGCTTCCCTAGCAGGTTCTCAGGATAGTCTACAACAAATGTAAACGGATGTTCACCCCAATTGGTGGCTAGGCCCTGGAATGATGAGAGGAGCTGGGGACCACCTGGAGAACTTGGCTCTGCCAGCTCAGAATGGCCAAGAGCGAGCACCCAGGGCAGAGGGAAAAGTGGTGCTGAGGTTGTAGCCCAGCTGGAGCTGTCTCAGGACTCAGAACAGACCCATCGCCTCAGGCCAGATCCTACCCTATGGCCACTGTTCTTGTGTTAGGTCTGCTTTGATGCTCTGTGTCAGCAAACACTGTCAGTTGCTACAAGAAGTACTCACATCTTGGGGAGGCTGAGCAGTGGTACCCCTCAGGGCAATATTGCACCCGATCCGTCCTATCCCACCCAGGGGCACAAGGACAGCTTTAACTAACAGATGTTTCCTTCCATCCACGGAGCAGGGTGTGTCCTGGAATTGCTGGCCAGGTATGAGTCACACAGAACTGATCCACACATGCCCAAGGGACACTAACAGATTGCCCCCCCCCCCGAATGCCAGGAACTCCTGGGCCAAAATTGTTCTTCCAGACAGAACCCACATGCTGCTTAGCCAGCTGAGGACCAGGACCTGAGCTGGCAAAAGTATCCCTCCCCCTCACCCCCCAAATAAAACCTCAAAATCCCATAGGTCCTTTGCCTTTTCACGTTTTCAACAGCTCTGAACTGGGACTGACATTTCAGCTTCAGACAGGCCCTTCAGTCTTCCAGGAAAGCCTGGAGATCACCTCAGATGCATCTTCTACTGGGTCACCTCCTACATCCAAGAGAAAAGACACGAGCTGGTCTCAGAAACAGCAAGCCCCCACTGTTCTGGGGGAACGTTTATAAAAGCCCACACCATCTGCCTCTCCCCCCTCCCAACCCCATAACCTTCCCCATCAACACAATGCCAAGGCCCTGCCCTTAGCCTCCTGTTCCAGACTTCTTGTTTCTATACCATGTTCCCAGCCCCCTATTTCCAGTGCCCTATCCTCAGTTTTCCATTCACAGATGCCTTTTCTCCTCTTCTGCTCCAACTGCCTGGGTGCACTACGGCAGGTGGATTCCTCCTATACCTCATTCACACTATGTTCTTCTGCCTGTGTCTTTGCGGAGGATGGAGTGTAGGTGGGGCTAGGGTGCTGGACCAGACTTGATTTATCCTAAATTTCTTGTTAGAGTAGGTCAAATGGGGTTAGGGAAGGTAGTCCACTTGGCTTGAAGAGTATACTTCAACTAGACAGATATCATCTAGATTTGGCTATGAAGAATCCTGCTCTCAGCCCAAAGGTCTACATTTATGTTTTGCGGGGGTTTGATCAGCATCCCTGACCCCCACTTATGAGACAAAGCAACCTCTTCCCCCCATGGTGATCATTAACATAGGACACTGCAGATGTCTCCACGGAACCCTGAACTTAACCCATCATAGGCCCAAAACACACAGAATTAAAGAACCAACAGCTACCCACAACTGCAGATACGAACCCTCTATATTCGGGGTCTGGTCAGCCAGTAATAACTCCCTGACAGCAAACTTGGCAGCTACCCTGTCTAAACTATACTCTCTTGATAAAACATTCTCCTCTGAAACAGCATGTTCAGCTATGCCTTCTGAAGTGTTCTTTCTTCTTTCCATGGAGACTGCCTGATTTCACCATCTAGGTGTTGCACTGAACGGGAGCTTAGATGGTGAGACAGTGATAGGGTTTTCTTATAGATATTGTTAGTAGTTCTGTAGAATCAGTCTGGGCTGCCACAGGGACATCCGGGTGACACCTCAGCAAGTGATTATGCCAGCTTCCTGGTTCAGTGTCAGGAGAACTAGACACCCAGGCTTGAGGTTGCAGCCTTAGGCAGGCTACCACCCAGCAATAAGTTAGTTTCAACCCCTGGAGGGGTGCAGCAGACTAGCATAGCTTTGCAGAAGTGCACTCATACATGTGGATACACACATAGAAGTGCACATATGCAGATCATTCTGAACTGGCTTTCTTCCTTTCTTTGTTTCTCTCAGTTATTCATTCATTCATTCTTTCTTTCTTTCTCTAGACAGTACACAGATTCACATAACTGTCACAGCATTCTTTTCTGACATGCAGGCCCCCTGTCCCTGTCCCCATTCCCGTCCCCACACCTCCCCTCTCATTTAAGGCAAGGTCTTACTGTGTATCCCGGGATGGTCTGAAACTTGCAGTGATCTTGCTGCCTATTTAGCACTGGGGTCCCAAGTATGGGGCGCTGCATGCAGCTAGTACCTGGGTTGTCCACTGCATCTCCATCTCCTCCTCCTCTTCCTTTTAAAGATTTTTTTTTTTGAAATGTGTGAGTGTTTTGTTTGCATGTACATCTGTGTACCACATGTGTGCCTGGTACTGGGTACTGTGGAAGTCAAATGAGGGTATCAGATCCCGTGGATCTGTAACCAGAGTTGCAGACAATTGTGAGCTGCCATGCAGGTACTGAGAATCAAACCCTGGTCCTCTGGAAGAGCAGCCAGCTCTCTTCACTGCTGAACGGTCTCTCCAGCCCCGGGGCACCTTCTTGAGTAGAACCTCTGTTTTGCTGTGTTTCTTCCAGGTTCTGCTGTTTTTGAGTGTCATTTCCGTTAACCTTTCTGGCTACTCCTGCCCAACACAGACCTGTGCCCATAGTTCGGGGCTGCCTGGTTTGGGGTTGGCAGAAGTAGGTGGCTCACTGGGTGAGCTTCGGTTACTCCCTTGTGGGTGGTCCAGAGATGAAGGGGCATGAACTCAACCAGAGTAGGTGAGGAGAGAAGAGAACAGGAGCCACCACAGAAGTGAAACCATGCTTCAGGATTTTGGCTGGTCAGGTTTCCCCCTTTTTTACCTGGTTGTTTCTTGGGGCCAGGTCTCCTCACCCTCAGCATGCCTACCATCAAGAATCTCTCTGTGGGGCCAACTGGGGTTCTGAAGAATCAGGAGCAGCTTCTTGCATTCCACACACAGCACCCAGCAGTACCCAGCCATGAAAACCACCTATGTCCTCAACATCACCGCAGACTCAGAACCCTGGTGGTGAGTCCCGTGAAACCCCGTGTTCTCCAGCAGAAGCCCACTCTCTCATTCTTCCACATCTCTCTACCCTCTCCTGGGTCCTTTCAGTGTAGGAAGGACTTGGACTTCAAAGTCACATGGATGGTTCTCAAGGATGCTTCTCCTCAGCCCTCAGAGAACCTTCTCGTGAGGGATGACAAGGACTATGACACATCAGGCTTACCCTCAGGTCCCGAGGGAACACAGTCACTTCTACTTTTTGGCCACAGACCCAGAGCTTCCTGCATGCATGGCTTACTCTGAAAAGCCATTGCCTCTCCAGGAGTCTGACCCTGGCAAGGCCCAACAAGACTAACCTTCGGGGTCCCTGTTGTCTCTAAATAGAGGAACTTGGGGACACTATAGAAACACATAAACTGGAGCTGTTTGTCACTTGGAGTGGTCTCTCTGACTGTAGAAGTGAACAAAGCTCTTTATGACACTGCTAAAAAATCAGTGTTTGCAAAGGTTGCTAAAGAAACACAAGGAGTGTCGAATCTGAAATAGCCCGTCTAGACTCACTCCCACTGTCTGACCTTTGATGTATTTCCTAATCTACCAGCCTCGCCAGCAAATTGGTGAGTAAGCAGCGACTCACTTTACACACTGTCATGAGGCTGACGAGGCCCAGGTCACTGTTATAAATTTCATTCTGGCTGCTTCGAGGCGCGGCGGCCCTCGCAGCACAGCTCCCGTGTGGTTTCTGAGCTGTGATGTGTGTCTGGGTCGCTATGAACTAATTTCAGGTCTGTGGAGTCCAAAAGCCACAGGGCTGCCGAAAAAACAGAACTCATTCTCAGCCAGCAGGGCCCCAGAGTTTACATAAAATGAGGTGAGGAAGGCTGGAAACCGGCTCTGGCTAAAACAAAACAAAAGTTGGGCTATGCTCACGTCCAGGCGGAGCCTCACCCTGGAGAAGAGGCCAGGGGGCGCCTGCGCAGGTTTGCTCAGCAAATAAAACCCTGGCTGCACTGGTGGAGCCCCAAGCCCCTTCTTGGGCCTCCGCCTGCTTTCCTCTCGCACCTCTTTGGAAGGCTGTCTGAGTGGCTTAGCTGCAGCCTATATGCAGTGGGGCTCAGTGGCAGGAGACCAGCTTGGCTCCAAACAAGCTCAATAAACATTGACTTCATAGAACTGGAGACAGGTTTACTGTGTTCTGGGCCTTACGCTTTGGGTTTTTTGGAGCTTGGAGGTTGGGCTTCTTTCTTGCTGGAGAGGCTGAACTGTGTGGCTAATCAGGTACCCTGTGACCACATCAAATGATCATGGCATCAAGGATCACGGTATCGACAGGTTGTATTACACAGAAAGGGTGGAGGTGACAATTTGGAGGGAACAGGATCCATGGGAGGTCAGAGACTTCTGGCATGATTGGAAAGAGAAACAGTGACCAATGGAGCCTCATTCATATGACTCCTATGGTCAGGTTCCATGGGGTGAACTCTGGCTTTGCAGTAGAAGCCAACTATGAGGCCAGTCACCTACTGGAAAGGACATAGCTTTGCTGGAGGGTGCTGGGAGGCACGGACCTTCTTCCTGGATCAGTGGCAAAGGCTTCAAGCCAGCTATCCACAAGGGAGAGAGCCCATCACCAATAGCATATGTAGCCCTTGGAACAAATGGGGAAGTGAAAGCCACACTATAGACCTGCTGTAGAGGGACCTGGCATCTGATGTCCCAAAGCCAGCATGTCAAACTATTCCGGTTTCTCAGAGGACCCTCTTCCTAGCATCTAGAGTTTTGTAAATATCAGAAATGAAAGTTTTCTTCTTTTTGTCCACCAGAGGGGAGCTTCAAGGACCACTATCAAGAGTTCTTTAGCAAGTGTCATACTGAGGAGTAACAGAAAATCTGGAGTATGACACCAGGTTTCTCATCAACTGCTCTTGGCTAGTCTATGAAACTCTGGATGACCCCCATCTTCCACACATGCCAGTCCCTTGGAATTTGGGCTATGTTGTACCTCTATCCTTCACACCGTGGTCCTCTTGAGGTCAAGTTCCCTTGCCACCCATGTGTCATACACATTATCCTTCAGAATCCCTGGTCCCATCTACACTATCAGTGTCAGATCAGCATGCTCTAGAACCTTTCAGATGGATAGATAACCCCAGTATCTGTCTCTTAGGCCCTCACAGAGGAATCTGTGCCATCAGAGTAAGAAGAAAACTCCTCCAGTCAATTGCCTCCTGTATTTCTGACCACTTCTCCTAGAGTGTTCTGAAAGTGTGTGTGGGGGGGGGGGTCTGCTTTCTTGGAGTGGGATGCTCTGAAGTCATTCATGGCTCAGAATCTCCACAAAGTTTTTCTGAACTTGAAGGATCCTAAGGAATGTGGTACATTTCTTCAGGAAGGAGAGAAGGTCTCATAGTGTCTCACTCTCGTGATGCTCTCTTACCCAAGGACAGAAGTGTCTGAAGTGGCCCTGAGTTTGCTTGCCATAGGACTTGATGTCTGCTATATCTAAGGAGGTCCCACCCCTCTATTCCTTTACTTCTAGTACCTCACTATGTCCAAGCCTGTCTGAGGGGCTACCCAGAGTGTGGGGACACAGGAGTATCCCACGGACATCTTTCCCGACCCTTGGAGTATAGTTTGGATGGAGTCTTAGCCATGGGAGCCACTGAGGAGAGAGTTTGCTTGTGTTATTGGCTTCTTCTTTCCTATCCTAATGAAATCTAATGAAGCTGATACTCAGAGCTCCGGGGTCCACTTAGCAGAGCACAGATCAAACCCTCATCTCAGCCACTGATGAAGGGAATGTGGCAAAGAATTTTGGTGGCGTCATATATATGGTACCTCATTGCTTCATGTCCAGATCATTCCCTGGCAGTGGGTGCATCCCCTGGCAGGGGCAGACTCAGAAAAGCCAGAGAACCAATCAAAATATCCTGAAAACCTAGACTCGATTGAAACAACATTAAGTGTTGAGGGGCAAGTGAGTGAGTGGGTCAGCTTTAAGCTTTTCGAAGTTCAGTTAATAATTTTCCAGTATTCTCCTTCAGAACTGAAGGGCATTCTTCCATCCCCCAGGTGTGGCTCCCCCAACCCCCAAAAGACTCCTGCATCCTTGGTTGTGATTCCTTTCCAAAAATGTGTCGTCCCCATCTCTAGACATTAATCCTAGCCCAAGGGGAGCCACACCACACATGGGGAGATCACAGGAAAGGTTGCATCTGGGTTTTAGGGATTGAACTCAGGTAGTCAGGCTTAGCAGCAAGCACCTTTACCCACTGAGCCATCTTACTGGTTGGGATGCTTTTCATGAGCCCTAGCTAGTGGTTCTTTTTCCTGGTTGCCTAGAGCAACCTCCAGCACTAGGGCAAAAGCTTGGAAACTGAAAAAGTAGGAAGCTATGGGCAATGTGTCGATGTGCTGCTGTGGGCCAGTGACATCATCTGAATCCGGTTTATAATTCATGGTTTATAAGCACTGGACTTGCCTCGGTCCACCTAGGATTCCAATCACAGTCTAACTGAGGGGTAGCCGATCTCTGGGTAGCCAGAATGAAACTGTCTGTATATAGATGAGTCCTTGGAGAACAGGGTCTGAGAACCCTGGAGGAGACTTGGGGCCACAAGGGGGGCCACTGAGGGTTGGATCATGTCTTTGTGTCCCCCAAAGACACATAGATACCACAATGCATGTACTTGTTTCCTTACTTGAGGACTTGAGGCAGGCAATTTGGGAGGATAGCTTATCAACCTGAGACCCCCACTTACACCAAGCTACACACACAAAGTAATTGGTTACTCGGCCCCAGTGGCTCCTAGTAATCCCTTAGTTACCCCTAATAACATCTCCTCTGTAGCTTAACATATCCTGGAATCCAGCATGCTGATCCAGTTTGGACTAGTTTTAAGTGCATGCTCCATAAGATGACTCTTGTCCTCTGAGTAAATATTTAGGGAGCCCCCACCCCCCATTTAGCATCTCAGGGCTCTATGGGAAAGGACTTGTGGGGTGAGTGACTGAAGACTTAGATAACACAAGTGTGCCCATAGTGAATGTATCAGAGCAGAAAATCACCCAAGCCCCGCCCCTAGCAACAAACTCCTCCCCCAGAAAAGTCCCGAGGTGATGGAGCGCTCCTCCTCCCTTTCGGATTCTTTACTCTGTATTTTCACTTTGCTTCTGAGTAAAATCCCCTGCTTCCTGGCTTTTTGTAAAAGTGTGTTTTTTCAATCCTTTGAACACGATGCCAAGAACCTGGGAACACCCAGTCCAGACAGACTACTAGCAATAGTCTTTGCAGATGTCTCAGAATCAGCTCACTATGGAAGGCCCTAATCCAGTGACAAGCGCATAATTAGGAAGAGGGACACAGGTTCAAAGGGCTACCACGTGAAGACAGGGACAACACTTGGATGACGTGACCACAGCTGAGAGGCCCTGGTAGCCACCCAGCTGAGGCAGGAAGGGAAGACGTCCCCAGGGCATCCAAGGAGTGCAGCCTTGTCCACATTCTTAATTTAGACTTCTGCTTCAGACGGTGAACGTCAGTCTGAGGTCTGGTGAAGTGAGTCTGTGGTTCCAGGAGGCACGTGTAAAACTGAGGCAGGAGGGTTGAGTGACATAGTGAGATCTAAAAATGATGATGATGATGATGATGATGATGATGATGATGATGATGATAAAAAAAAAGAAACCATTAAAAAATCTTACTAGTTTGCTGTTTTAAGTCACACAGTTTGTAGTAATTTGGAGTTTCTATAGTTCCCAGGAATACCCAGGCTTGTCCTTGGGCAGGCCAGCAAGAATCAGAGGCTGTTGTCCTGACAGGCAGAACCCTAACCCTGCATGACATGAAATTAGCATTTCCAAGTCTTAGACTGAGGAGCCAGGCAGCCATGCTGGCATCTCTCCTGGGACCGAGCCTGCCTGCAGGGCCCTATACCAGTAGCCTTTATGTAGCATCCCTCTTGTGCAGTACCCCTAACCAATACCCCCTGTGGGGGACAATGTATGCAGTACCCTCTCCACTCCTTTACTTATGGAAGGCTCCAGGATAGACCTGGATCCTTCTTAGTGTCTCTTCTCTTAGCTCCTTTCTGCTGTCAGTCTTGGCTCCCTGAAGGAGCTAGAAGACTCTCGGGCATACACAGCAGAGTGGGGTATTTGACCCAAGGATTCCAAGTGTACACTGAAGTTCTCACAGACGAAAAAGAAAAGGAACCATACTGGTGCAGAGTCCAAGAAGCTGAAGGACTGACTAGAGACTCCTGTGGTTGTGGAGAACTGGATTGTTGCAGGTTTGGAACGAAACTGTGTTGTACTATTTTTAGCTTTCTCAGCCTTTCTTTTCTTTGCTTGTCTCTGGGTTTGCCCTAACTAAGGTCATTAGGTAAATCTTTTTGGAATGTATTAACCACCAGCTTCCACCAACCCAAAGAAAGAATATCATCAGATAACCTATTGGCCTATTCCAGAGATCTCCCTGCATTTCTGTAGCCTGCCTTCCCGATGTTCCCGTCAATGCATTTGAAGTGTGTCTTGATTCAGGACCTTCCTTTGTTTTGTACCTATAACGACTTTAAAAACCTGTTAGCACGTTGGAACTTAGTATTTGTTCCACTGGAACAAATTCACTATCACTGGATTCTGTTTGCTTAGGGAAAGGAAATAGCCTAGAGATTAACAAAGATCTGGTCACTGCCATCCCTTCAGGTTCATGTAAGTAGGTCTACCATGATGGGGAAAGGGGAAGCTGACGGGGGGGGGGTGTGTAAGTACCAAATATAAGCGTGTGTGTGTGTGTGTGTGTGTGTGTGCATTGTGTGAGTGGTATGTGTTTTCACATGTGTTGTGTTGTGTACCTGCTGCCCTATTTATTCTCCCTCTCCCTCCCCCCTGCTCCTGATTTTTAAAGATAAAGACTTGTACAGCCTAAGCTAGCCTTGAACTTACTATAATTCTGGCTAGTCTTAAATTTCTAATCCTTTTTCTTGGACTACAAGCAAGTACCACCAGGCCTAGTCTCAAGTCACTAACTTTGTAGGCTAATTTATCTTTTGGCCCCCATGAGAGCCACACAGCAGAAGTTATTTCTCAACAGGTCACTGTTCTGAAGGGTACTTCCCCAAAACAATCACTGGAGAGACATTCCACCACAAGCTACGTGTTTCCAAACTTCCCTTTGTACCCCAGAACTCAGGTCTATCCCTCTGAACAGAGTATCTTAGGGCCATGCTTCCTTTCCTGTACCTACTGTGAATCTGATAGGGTAGGCACAGCCCTCCATCCTGGTCCTGGGTCCATCTGAAAGTTCAGACCAGCAATGTAGCTGGCTTTGAGGAGCTGGGAAGAAACCAATAAGCAAAATGATTCCTGCTAATGTGTGAAGGGGCTGTCAGGATCTTAATGCCCAGAAACATTTGTGATTTTAGATCAGGATCCTATCTACTCCAAGTAGATCTCTAATTGGTAGCATCTCAGGGACCCAAAAAGGGGAAGGAGGAACTCAGGGAGCAGAGCTGGGCAAGGGTAGAGTTGGCTTTGTCTCCCTGGGGTGCTCCCACTGGTCTCAAGAGCTGTCCCATCTTCCTACCATGCCCCCTGAGAACTCTCTAAAATGGAGCTGATACCAAAGCTCTTGGGGACAGCCTGTGGTGGGAAACTCAGAGCTGGGGGAGGTGGAAGGTGCTCTGGATTCTCACTGCTGGGGATTCCTTCAAACGTTGTCCCCAGGCTAGGACAGTTGTCTCCATCCACAGGGCCTGCAGGAGAGGGACTGTTGGTTCTCTTTACATGGTCATGTGGCCTAGAGTGATCCTCACTCTGCACTTGGCTTCAAATGTTCATCAGATGAGACCTGCGTATCCTATACATTCTGCTCAATTACACTGAGGGAATGGAAATACAGGCCTGGTTTGCCACACACTGACAAATCCACTTTGCCTTCGGATATTTAAATTGGTTCTGTTCACCTATGTGCCTCCTGGTTTTTGTGGATTTCTGTTTGATGCAGAATCTGATGACCAGTACACGACTCCGATCCCACCTCTGTGTATTGTGTTCACACCCCAGTGCTTGTTCTAGGTCATTCCCAAGACTCTCTTGCTGAGCTTCACTGTTCACAGTTGGCTAGAGCTGGGGACTCCAGTCACCCTGCTTCTCATGGCATGGCCAATGGCATATGCAGCCCCCTCTGGCCACACAAAAGCCATGCTCATCTGAAACATCACTTGTTAGCTATCTGGGGAAACCGACATTACGTTCATGGTCACAGAAGCCAACAGCCTGGCTGAGGAAATACTCTTGAACCGTGAGATCACAGAAATCTTCAGATACAGCCATGTGAGTATCCAGTACACAACTTTAGCTGATTGTGTCTCAGTCTCTTTGTGGTGCTGTCATGAAGTACCACAGGGTGGGTGATCTATAAGCAATAGGCATGGTTTCTCCAGGCTCTGGAGGCTGCAAGTTCAGAATCACCGTACAATGACCCCCTTGTCTACAGACGTCTACTTCCCTTCATGGATGGAGCCTTCTCATTGTGTCCTCACATGGTGACTCACATGGTGACTCCTCCTACAGTGTTGCTCTTCCTGTTTATGAGAACTCTCCCTATATATTGAATGTTCCCAACAACAGACTGAAGTCTCTTATAGCACTGGGCCCCGACGACACTGGAACCCAAGTATTGTCAGGGCTGGCTTTGTATGAGGTTGTGAAAGAGGCTCTGTGCATCTGTGGCCCCACCCTCTCTGGAAGGTCATGTGGGGGAGTGGGCCATACAGCCCCAGCTACAATCCATGCTCCTCCTCCTAAGGGCGTAACTCTAGGTGGCTACCCAGCCCGAATGACATTTTAAACCAGGAATTGGGCCATTATCTGTGAAATAGGCTGATGTGACTTTCAATAAGACCCTGGAAGACAAAGGGAGATGCATCTATTCACGGCCAGAGTCCTAAGGCCCCAGATACTGAGTAAGGACTGAACCTGGGATATGCTTAGGACCAGGGCACTCTGTGTCTAGGTCATATACCTTCTCTATTAAGCTTGACACAGAGACACCATCAGTATGTGTATTTGGTGAAAGAGAGAAGCGATGGAAACAGAGGATTCTCTGCTCAAGGCTTTGCCATACAGCGCAAGGGCCTCTAGTCTGAGGTTTGGTGATGGGATGCAGAGTGTCTACAAACATGCACCCTTCCTTGGCCATCGTGAGAACGCTCTCCTACAATGACAAGCCTATGAAGCTCACTGCAGAAAAAGGGAGATGCCGGTGGTGATGTGAGCCTGGGAGCAGCTCCTGGTAATGCACCTCTGGACCAGAACCATGACTGATTCCACAATAGCTTTGACTGCACTTGGTGGATGCTGGTCCTCCACAGCAAGGGATGAAACTCCTGACAACCTCAGGAGCTCTCTCCAGTTCTTCCACTTGGTGATTCTGCCTATTCCCCCCCCCCATTTTTTTTTAACATTTCTTCAATCACAGCACGTGTGCCAAATGCAAAGAATCATCAAGTTGAGATGTAACATGCTCCCAGTCCAGACTCCCAAGGCTGAGGGAACAGAGCCAACAGCCTCTCTGATTCTTACCCTGAGTTCTGGAGGCCATTGTAATTTCCTAACACTTAAGAACAGTAGTCATCTGCCGCCTCAGTTGTTCACAATGGATACATGCATACATCCATGCAAAATGCTCCAGTAGACTCAGACGCAAGTAGGGGTCATTTGGTCCTGAATCTTCACAAAGAGTCATTTCTTGACCATATGTTGCCTTTTGAGGAATTAGAAATTACTGACATTTTTAGAAACAGGAAAACACAAAGTCATGTCTATTACCCCAATCATCCAGTGTCACACTGTGAAGATCTCCCTGTGACCTCTGTTCACATTTGTGGGGATTAGACAGAACTCCAATAACATCAGTAGGGGTGAGAATGCTTTATAGCAATTTCTAGACACACAGAGCCTGCTGGAAATCCAACAGGAAGCACATATCTCATTGTGAGTCTGCAGGTTGCCACATTACAAAAGTAAAAATAAATAAGACCACGTTATTACATTTTCATTTTATTTAACTCAGCCTGAGAGGACATTGTCACTTCAATCTGTAACCAAAGTGAAAATAACTAGACATTTTACATTACTTTTTATGTGACTCTAAGTCTCTGACATGAAGTTTGTAGTCATGGCTAGCCCTGGGCAGATGCACACATTACGTTCTAGGTGCTCATGTGTGAACAGTGACTTTAGCTTTGCTCTAGAATGGAGGGTAGAGAGATATCAGGATGCTGGTGGCAGAAGATCCATAAACCTGGGAGAGCACAATGAGGACAGGTGGCACTTGTCTAATGCACAGCAAGCCAATAGAGGAAGCCAGTGGCCACTTCCAACATCATCAGCACCACCACTCCAGGCTACCCCCATCACTGTCACCATGACTCCAGCCACTGTCACCATCTTAATCATTACAGCCACCTCTGTACCATTACTGTCGGAAGCACCCCTATCTCATCTACCATCATTACCACCATTACCATCATCACCATCATCGCCACTAACACCACCACTATGAGGCTCCTCTCACCATCACCTCCATCAGTACCACCATTACCATAAGTACCACCATCACAACTAACTCCATCGCCACAATACCATTACAGTAACCACTTCCACCATGACTGTCAGTCACCATGACTGTCATCATTACCGTCACCACTATCACCACCACCATTACTACAATCACCGTCATCACCATGACCACCATCAACAGCATCACCGTTTCCATTACTATACAACCGTCTCCATGACTACCACAATCACTAGCTCCCCCAACATCATCATCATCATCATCATCATCATCATCATCATCATCAGTATCACTACTCATCCAGGCCTCATCCTGGCACATCGTTGTCTCCTGGTGGGCCAGTTTGAATGGTAACATTGACCTCTGAAGTAGGAAAGCTGGGTATTCTGCATAAATAGAGAGGAAGGATGGGAGTAGGGTAGAGGATCTGGGTGTGGGTGGAGGCTGTCTAAGCCCAGCTGGCATGGGCTGAGAGCCAGCTTCTCCATGTCTTCAGCTTCTTGGCACATCAGGTGGTCATCTGATCTGGACTTGTAGGTGTGGACTCCTGCCTAGGCTCTCTGTTGCTCTCTCAACAATTGTTTTAGGAGAGCAGAGGACCCACAGAGGAAATTCTGTGCTGGCCCATGTGGGGCTAGGTTCCTGCACTGCTCCTACTGGGCAGCCAGCAAGTCATTGGCCCATGAAAACCCCATGTTCTCCAGGGTACCCGTCTGAAGACTTTTGCCAAGCACACACGCCAGCTGGAGGTGTTACTGGTGCCCAAGTCCACTTCAGCCAGCTTCCAGCTCACCAAAATACCTGGGGCTTAAAGCAATCTCCTTTCTTTCCTCTTGTAAACCGGCCAACGCCAGGGAGGTGGCTTTGTTTGGGCAGCCGCCTCATTGAACTGTGAGTGCAGCTGTGGAATGGGGCAGACGGGTAGGTTTGGATTTTTCTATGTCTTCTCATTTCAATTTATGATACTGAATAGCTTCCAGCTGCTTCAGAAGGATGTGTCTGTTACTGCATTAACAGTATCGTGGTGGGGAGGGGAGAAACCAGTACAGCAGGGCACATTAAAACCCCATGCACTCAGGCCTGGCTTCTTGCTGTTCAAGGCACACCCACAGTAAACAAGGATTCACAGTTTGATGGAAATAGCTTTTCTTGGGCCATGGCAGAAAAAGACCATGGCCAAACCAGAGCCTGTGTTCAGACCATGGCCCAAACCCCAAATGGAGTGGCAACTATCACCATCTACCCTGGGAAACAAAGGTCATGCCCAGACAGTCTCATCTCTTCTTGCGCGGGAAAGGTCTTCTCTAGTCTTTGTCATTCATGCTTTACCACAGAGATTCATTTGAAACCTTCCTTCAGTGTATTCCTGTACAGAAAATGTTCGTGTTGAGCCTTCCACCATGCCCAAATACCTATTTGCCTTCCACACCCAGGAACAAAAGTTCTCTGAGGAACACAAGCTTAAGTCTGCAGCACCAAAGGGCACCTAGCACCCAGTATCCAGCACCTAGCACCCAGCACCTAGCACCTAACACCTGGCACCCGGCACCCAGCCCTTGACAGCAGAGTAAGAGGTCTGCATCTGAAGTTAGACTGGAGGAACTAAAGTGAAGCATTTAATTTAGATGCAGTGGAGAGTCTTGGATAAGTTACAGTTGACTGGTATTTGTCTCCCCCCCTTCATTTATCATCCTATCTCCGCCATTGCTGAGGTGCCCAGAACACATAAAACACACATTTTTCCAAACTAGAAATGTGAAATAGAAGGACCAATAAAACAGCTCCCAGATTCACGAGCCTTCTCATATTTTTCTTTCTTCCAGCCAGCATGGGACCACTGAAGAGAAGTCTTGGCTGCACCATAGGTCGTAGTCCTGGGGCTGTGGGAGGTTTTCCAGGAGTGGGGTTCCTGCCTGTTCCCCAGGGCCACCCCTCCTGCAGCACACCTGGGCATGGCCAAGATCCTGTACAGGGACCTGCTGCCTCATTGTAGGCGGGCTAGGAGGGGCTAGGCCCTAGGGCCTCATCTGCACTGTGTGAACAGCTGTTTTGGCAACTGTGAATAAAATTTGACTTGGGAGTGAACATAAAAGTTGCAAAATGTGCTGGAAGATGGTTAAGCATACAACCTCCAGTCGTTTTGCACATCATTCCCCAGCTTCTTCCAGGGTCTGCCTGGCCCTACATGTCCTTCAGGATCATCCGGAGCCTCTGTGTACCACGTCCTGAGTAAATCCTCCCTCGGTCGTGGTGAGCCCTTCCCCACCCGTGGTCAGCTGTGTGCTTGCCATTAGCTCCAACTGAAAGTGTTGCTTTGGATTTCAGTTCCTCAGCTTTCTGTGTGAGCCGTCTGCAGGGCTGGGCCTCCCATGTGAGGAACCAGTGTGGGACTACGCTGCCAACGGTGCCGTTCCTCCAAGTTAAACACAATATCACATTTGCCTTAATATTGTTTTAAATGAAAGCAATTAGGTCTGCAATTTAGTTTAATCACTTGCCAGATTTCATTTTAAAACGCCAACCATGCAAGAGTTAAACTTTTAACCTGCGTTTCCACTCCGAGAGAGCGAGCAAGCGAGCTAGCTAGCGAGAGAGAGCCGTGCGAGCACTGCAGGAGCCAGAAGGGGTGGTGCAGATGGGATCCCGGAACCCAGCTGCCAGCCAGGCAATCTGGGAAAAGCACAGGGCTCACAACAGGTCCTTCCAGAGCTTGCACTGGATAAGTGATGCCATACGCTGGTAACCTAATTGTGCTGTGAGCCACAGGGGCACAGGGTACCCTACCTGAGGGCACCCCAAGCTCCAGGCACTGGTCTTCAGCTTTGTGAAGTCTTGGGTCTCAAGGGCTCTGTGATTGGGTTTGGTGTCTGGCTGTGAAGCCTCTTGTGTCCTTGACAAATCCTGGCTGGATATGGTGGTGGCAGGACTCTCGGACAGCAGTGACTGTCACTCCTGGCTCTTGTTTCTGTTTTGAAAATCTCTTTCTTCTATCACGGACACACGCTCTCCGTTGCTCCAGCTAGACTTCCTATTTCATGTCTCTTCATTCACTTTTATTTTTTATCAAATTAATAGTTTACAAAAATCTAGATATATTTTTGTATTTATAACAGCCAGAGTCTCAAAGCAGCCTCCGTTGCCACCTGCAGATCTCAGCGCTTGTTTAAAATTCTTCAGTTTTTCTTTTCTTTTTTTCTTTTCACTTCCAAGTTTACAAGCTGTGTTTTGTTGCCCTTCAGTGATTTCTGAGACTCACACACTGCCTACTGTTATCCCACCTGGATGTAGGAAGGCCCAATGCTCAGATGTACACGTCTGCCTTCTCAGACGCCTGCCTCATCCCCCACCGCAGTCAGACGTCTGGCTGAATCTAGACAGGGAGTCTGGAGGTCTTGTCTACACAGATGCTGTTCCTGCCTGGCTGTAGGGGCTCCAGCAGAGAGAAAACAGATCTAGCATCTTCTTCTGGACAGGAGGAAACAAATCCTGCGACCCGCTAAAAGACTTACTGCTTAGCCCTGCGAATAATGCTCATGCATTTGATAGTCTAAGTAGATCTTGGGCATCACGTCATTTCTCCCATAAAAACTTTGGTTTGTGTTTCTGACAGGCAAGCTCTTGTTTGTTTGCATGCCCATGTGAGGTCATTCTCCTGCCTGGCTAAGCTGGTGGTCACCCTCTCCTAGCACCTTGTCCCTTCCAGATGCTCACATGCCGTCCTAGGACGTTTTAATGCTTCTGAACAAAAGTGAGTTCTAAGCTTTCTTCATACAGAAGGCCACATGGTTAGGCTCTGACAAACTGGTCTCATCTGAGTGGCATTTCCAGAGAGAAGTCCCTCCCCTTCTTCTGTCCAGGACACATATGTCTGGTGGGAGGATCAGAGCATTAAACACAGCCACTACCACCTGCCTGGGAGAGAGGGCCAAGGGGCTGTACGGCTGGAGTGCAAATGGTCTCACTGGAGAAATGGGCTTCTGCATTATTTTAAACCAGATTGGCCTTTGCCAATACAATGAGACCTAAAACCTAACCACATGGTCATTCCATTGCATGTTCTTTCTGTGCAGTTACACTTTGCCTGAATAACTTAATAACTCCTCAGTGCCTAGCACATGGCCTCTCCTTAGTCATTCCATCTTCCATGAGAGTCAGACATCCTGATAAAGGGAGACTGTTTCCGCTTGCTCTTGGAGAGATGCCAGCAGCATCCTTCCTGTGGCTGTGACTACCTATGCCCCTCTTGCCTAGAGTCCACCTATTCATCACAGACCATTCTTGCTCTGGCAGTTGAGCATGTCCCCCAGGACCTTCTGTATGTCTTTCCTTTCCTAGCTGCACTGGGATTTGAGGTAGGAACTTTTGTTTTTAAACAAGACTTCACTATAAGGCCCAGGCTGGTTTTGAATTTGTGATTTTCCTGCCTCAGCCTCCCAAGGGCTTGTGTGTGACCCCACCCCACCCCACCCTTTCCCAAGAAACATGAGGCTCTCTCCTAGTCCCTGTGTGGTCTTCACTCCTAGCCTTGGCTGTTGCTCCTTCCCTGGAGGGTGCTAGGCTCTCTTTGGTCTCTGGCTCTGAGCATCCTGTCTGGGTAAGGTGGCGGTCCTATCTGTTGCTTCCCTCCGCTAGCCTTTTCTGTCTCTGGAGTATCTTTTGGTTAGAAGTCAGAGTCTTAGATGGACTGTTTCTGCCATCATCCCTGCTCCCACCATTTCCTTCCCCGCTCCCACCACCATCTCCTTCCCCGAGTCTCGTTCTTCTTTTCTACATCTCAGTTTTATCTCCAGATTTTCTTTTGATATTTTTCTTTGTACTTTTTAAAAACAAACAAACAAACACACAGAAACCCAGGCTCTCCTTTTGTCTGTAGGACTGCACATTTTGGAACTACCTTTGTAAATGTAAATAGCAGTGTGTTCTTGCTTCACCCATCACCTGTGTCTTTTTCTATTTTTCTTTCTGTTGTTTTAGAGATGGTAAAGTACTAATAACATGTAACAACTGACTCGTGGCTTAGTCAGGGTCTCTGCTGCTGTGAGGAAACACCATGGTCAAAAAGCAAGTTGGGGAGGAAAGGGTTTATTTGGCTTACACTTCCACATCCCTGTTCATCACGAAAGAAGTTAGGACAGAACACAAACAGGGCAGGAACCTGATGCAGGAGCTGAGGCAGAGGCATAGAAGGGTGCTGCTCACTGGCTTGCTCCCCCTGGCTTGCTCAGTCTGCTTTCTTATAGAACCCAGGACCACCAGCCCAGGAATGGCACTGCACAATAATCTGGGCCCTCCCCACTGCTTACTAAGAAAATGCCTTCTAGCTGGATCTCACGGAGGCATTTTCTCCATTAAGGCTCCTTCCTTTCAGATAGCTCTATCTCGTGTTAAGTTGGCCTAAGTGTGTTCAGCACAACTGACCCCTTGTCAGCTTGACACACAAACACATCACTATTAAGCCTCAACCCTCCCTTTCTTACCTGTCCCCAAGATTTCACATTAAAAACACAAATAACTTTTAAGGTTCCATAGTCATTATAAGTTCAAACACATTCAAATCTCAGTTCCTTCAAAATAGCCAATCTCTTTTAGAGTCTTTTAAAATTCAGTCTCTCAACTGTAGGCTCCAGTAAAATCAGAAATAAATTACTTTCTAACTTCAAGAGGGAAGGACCAGGCCACATCACAGTCAAATCAAAGCAAAAACCAAACTCCAAAAGTGTAAATAACTCAATATTTAATATCTGGATTCACTCATAATCTTCTGGGCTTCTCCAAGGGGCTTGGCTCACTTCTGCTCCATCTTCTGCAGCACACAGCTTGTCTTCTTTGCTTTGGCTGGCTCCACTCCACTGCTGCTGCTGTTCTTGGTGGTCATCTCATGGTACTGGCATCTCCAAAATTCTGGGGTCTTCTGTTGTAACTGGGCTGCACTTTCACCAACAGCCTCTCACAGGCTCTCTTCATTGTGCCAAGCCTCAACTGTTCTTCATGACCCCTTCATGCCTCCAAAACCAGTACCACCCTGGTTACTTACACTACCAAGTCTGGCTGCCAGCACAAGATGCAACACTGGCCATCTCTGGAGTACAGCTTCTGTGTGCTGCTGATGCTGAGGAAACTTCCCAGATTTCACTTTAGTGATGCTGGTTTCTTCTTAATCACTGTTGATTCCTCAGCTCCAGCTGAGCAGCATAAAGTATCTCAGCAAAGCAAAGGTTTCACGTTAGTAGTTCTGGTATCTTGTTGATCACAGCTGATTCTTCAGCACCAGCTAACCAGAATCACAGAATCTTAATTCTAAATAACAAAGGAAGACCTTCTGCTGTGGACAAGCAGCTTCTACCCAGGACTCTGCCCAACCCAACCTCCCTTGGTGAGAAGGGGAGATCTGCCCCACTGGCCCCTTCTACCTCTACCTGACCCCAAGCTCTCCCATTGTACAGGAGATTAAGGCAGGCCAGGCTGCCGCCAGCTTCTCCAGTGAGGAAGATGCTGAAGAAGAAGTTCGCAGAAAGAAAGGAAGAGCAGAGCTTTGCATAAAAGCTATCAGCTGCAGGACAGGGATTCCCACGCACGGACTTGGTTGGTAGCAATGACCTTACCACATGGAGCCCCAGTATAGCGTGGGTCAGCACATTTAGGCCTCACTGGTGCCGTGGGCATTAGGCATCATGCACGCACTCCACACCAATCCCCTTCTGAAAGGCCACATGTAGCAGGCCATCCTCACAAAGGGAACAGACAAGGGACAGACTGAAGGAGGGACAGACTGCAGGAACTGTATTTTATTTTACTCTCATCTTAACTTTGACTTCTTTTGTAGTTCCAAGCGCAGCACAGTTCCCTGAAAACAACTTGGAAAACACTACAGATTTAAAGAGGACTCTGGACCTGCCATAGCTTAGGTGTAAGCTTTGCTCTCCCTTCTGTGGTAGCATTGCCTCACCTTCCAGTCTCCAGCCACAATAAAGGATGAATTTGGGGGCCACTTATGGCTTTGTGGGTTCTGCATCCCAGGCCAGAGAGTGGGAAAGGGTAAGATCAGGTAGATGCCACCTGCGTGCACAGAGAGGCAGGGCTGACACCAAGCCCTGTGGAAAATGATGGCAGAACCCCCCTCCCCCCAGTGGGGTCATTACAACAGGGAAGATGCAGACTCCTGTGAGAAAGAAAGCAGGAGAGGCAGAGACAAGCCAGAGGCTGGTGTCGGCACTGCCCACCGCTTCCAGGTTGCAGACGACAGAGAATTTCGCAAACTGCAGGTCGCAACCCATTAGCTCGTTGTGAAATCAAATTAATGAGTTGTAACTAGAAGTTTAAAGTCACGGGGTGGGACGGAACAGAACCATCTCTTTCTGCCATAACAGGACTGCCGATTTCCATCAGGAATCGCTCATCAGAGGGTGTTGTTTATGAAGTTTATTTCACCTCTGCATGTGTGTGCTGGTAGGGCTGGATGGTTAAAAAAAGGTTGGAAAGCCATAGTGTAGGGGAAGGAGGGATTCAGAGGTGTGTGTGGCAGAAGCTGGCACTACCTCAGGTGAAAAGATGAGAAGGGAAGACCGAGCATACGGCCCCCAGGGTCCTGCCAACCCTGGTGGTGGAGATTGTAGTCATCCTGGGGCATGCTCAAATGTCACTACTGTCCTTCCATAGCTCTTGACACAGCCATCCTTTGTGTGCCGGATCACACAGTGTCAAAAACAACAACACAGTAAGTCTCAAAAAAAAAAAAAAAAAAAGTTAGGCAAGTAAACACAAGAGCCAAGAAGATGAACTCAGCCTGCTGCTAGGACCGTCTGAGGTGGCGCTTAACTTCCTCCCAGGTCGCTTAGCTGGTGTGCCCATGAGATGCTGTGCTAACAGTGTGGGTGAAGCCAGTGAATCACCTCAAGGAGAGCTGAGATTTCCCTTCCTTCTGTCTCCAGCGGATAAACCACTGCAAACTCAGAAGCAGGCCGAACGCTTCCACATTGCCCCCGGCCAAGCAGCCACTGCTCAGTTTTCATGTCGGCTGCTGTGTAACGTGAGGGTGACGGTGCTCTCCCACCACACACAGTGGGACAATCTGTTTTCAGAGAGAAGAGACAAGTAAATGGGAGTCATGGAAATTTGCTTCCTGAATATTCTCAGGGTGAGAGCAGAGGCACAGGGCAGAGACATTACTGTAGGCCCAAGTTTCCTGGGGCTGAGTAGAAGCTGTGTCTTTGTACGTGCAAAGGATTTTGTAAATAAAGCTGGTTGGATATAAACTCTTTTTTTTTCTGAAGTAATCATCTATTTTTAATGAAAGGGCTGAATTTGCACAAACATTCTCAGGTAGATTAAAATAAAACCCAGAGGCTTGCTTTGAGACTTCCCCCCTCTATGATGTAAATCATCTCTGACAGTTCCTGGAAGGAGGTCTGAGAGGGGTGTGTGTGGCACCAGGGACCCTTCTGAGAGATGGTGCAGCATGGTGGGGCTCACCATTGGAGGTAGAGCAGGTGGTATGAGTCCAGGTGTGGTAGTGGGGTTACAACAGGTATCAGCGCGCAGTGAGGGACGCTGGCCAGGATGTTTGAGATGGAAGGAACCTTCTCCAAGTCTTGGTGTGAGTCTCTGAACTCCTGCCTTGCCGATTTCCAGCTCCCAGACTGACAACAGAGAAGACTAGGAATGTGTCTTCCAGCCCTGATTATTTGGCTTTATGGGAGGGACCCTCACCTACCTTCCAAATTGTTCTCCTCAGGCCCATCCTGTTTCATTTCTCTTACACTGTCTCCTTGTGTTTATTCACAAATGTGACAAACATGTTGGCATTTGTCTTTGAGAAAATGTGCATATTTAAAGTAAACATGAAAATTCAATCTCCATGTACAACTCTAATAGTGATTTATTGTGTATATGTGTTCATGTGTATATACACATTTGTGAACGTGTGTGTCTGTGTGTGTGTTTGTGTATATGTGTCTGTGTGTGTGGTGTATCTGTGCATGTGTCTGTATGTGTGTGTGTCTGTGGCTGTGTGTCTCTCTGTGTGTGAGTGTCTGTATGTGTGGCTGTGGCTGTGTGTCTCTGTGTGTGTGAGAGGTCAGAGGAAGGCATCAGGTGTCTTTTTCAACGTTCTTTGCCTTAGCTTTTAAATGAAATAAGCTCTACTACATTAAGTAATATATACAAAGATGCAAGCAACATTTCCTTCCAGATGTGTTGATCATTTATAGTAAGTATAGACCTGAAATCTACAGTCTCCAGATGGATACGTTCAGCACATAGTAGGTTGGGTGAGTTGCTCTTTCTTTTGTATTTATAATTTGTGCATTTTAAAGACCATCTTCAAAACACCCAGAGTCATGCAAAGCATAAGCAAAGAAGCTCCATTAAGTCTACACTGTACAGCAGGCAGACCAGCTACTAAGCAAAGCACGTTGACTACATCAAATCAAGTCCTTGGAGTCAGAAGAGTCGATGGGAAGGAACCAGTCAACTTGGGTGATGAAAACGCCAGATGTACCCAAAAGAAGATTAGAGGGAGATGCTGGTCTTTGTAAACAACAGTTTGCAGGGAAGTTATCTCATGTGCATCTTTTAAACCAGTGCTTGGAAAAGAAAGAAAAAGACCCAAGTCTCTCCTAACCACTTACATGGTACATCTTAGTTAACTGCAAAATGTTTTCCAAATCTTTCAGCTTAGTGAGCTTAGTGAACCATGGCAGAAAACCAAACCAAACCAAACCAAACCAAAACAGAAAAACTAAGCTGTCACCATTTTGATTAAAATTTTCTTTTATCCCAGCAGGTGTAACGTCCCATGTGGTAGAAAGACGGGGCCCCCAGTACTAACCAGGAAGTTAGGGTCAAGCATTGTGTCCTGTTCCATCCAAGTGCTCCTGAACCAGGCCTGGGGTAGTAAGGGTACCTCGGCTTAGATTCTCTACAGTGTTGCTCCCTTCAGAGGTGGGTCCGATCTTTTCCCACAACTCCTCAGTGATGGTCAGCAGATGTGCATATCTGTTTTGAAATGTTCAGATGATTCCACCTTCCTGGGTGCAGTCTAAGATGGTGACCACAGTCCTGAAGCAGCTGGGTGTGCTGGGAAGACCCATGCTAGAGGAAGGTGAATTTGTGGCGTTAAGGGCAGTAATGACTGAGACGGTAACAGGCAGGACATGTTACATGATGGTAACAGTAGTTTAGCTTGTAAGATAGCTCCACAGGTGGCTGGTGTATCGGGTACAGCTGAGCTGTAACAAAGTCCAGTCCAAGGCTGGAGCTGGTGGCCCCTGTGTCCCTGTCCCTGTCTTACATCTTATTTTTTGAGATAGGGTCTCACTGGTCCTGGAAGATGGCTGATTGAGCTTGAGGGCTGGGCTGTAAGCCCCAGGGATCCTATTGTAACTCATTCCCTCTCCGTTCTGGGATTGCAGGTATATACTGCCACTCCTTGGCTTTTTATGGGGGTGATGGGGCCTGAATTTAGGGTCACATGTTTGAGTAAGCGCTTTATTGATTGAGCCATGTCTCTAGCCCTAACAGTGATTTCTTGACCTGAAATCTCATCTCTCATTCTTGGAGCACAGCCCAAGTGGGCTACCGCAGCAGCAGGGTAGCAGAACTCAGGTGTGAACCCCGAAAGGCTCTGGAAGGAAAAGAGACTTCAGGGGACATGAGTGAGAGAGGTCGTCACTGTGAGCTACATAGCCCTGATGATAGCTTTGGGACAATCAGAGAGATAGGGTAGTGATTCAGATGGCTTTGGGGTGATGGCTCACTTTATGTCAACTTGACACAAGCGATTATCATTGGGAGGATGGAGCCTCCATTAAAAACATGTCTCTATAAGACTGGGCTCGAGGCAAGCGTGTAGAAGAGCAGCTCTCAACCTTCCTCATGTTTCAACCCTTTGACGCAGTTCCTCATGTTGCAGTGACCCCTAACCTTAAATTATTTTCGTTGCTACTTCATAATTATAATTTTGCTACTGTTATAAACCATAATGTAAATATCTGTGTTTTCCCATGGTCTTAGGTGACCCCCCGTGAAGGGTCGTTTGACTCCCAAAGGGGTTGTGAACCACAGGCTGAAGCCACAGCTGTAGAGCATTTTCTTAATTCGTAATTGTGGGGGGAGGGTCCAGGTCATTGTGGGTAGTCCCACCCCTGGGCTGTTGGTCCTGGGTTCTATAAGAAAGAAGGCTGAACAAGCCATGAAGACCAAACCAGTAAGTAGCCTTGTATGATGGCCAGTAAGCAGCCTTGTATCACCAGCTCCTGTCTCTAGGTTCTTGCCTTTTTGAATTCCTGTCTCAACTTCCTTCGATGATCAGTGACAACCTTAACTAAGACACTTGCCATCAGTCAAAGCATAAGGAGACGATGTGGTGAGTCAAGACATGCTGTTCTTGAACTTGCGAGTGCAGGCTGTGAACATGCCGTTGGGGTGTAACAGCTGTTGTGTGGCTTGAGCACAGTTGCCTGGTGCCTTCTCAGTGGGTCTAGATCCCAAAGCCCCATCTTCCATTTGCCTGCCTCTTCCAATGTTTCCTCCACAGGTCAGAGCAGCTTGGCTCACTGTCATTCCTGGTGGGACATGGTTTCTAGTCTCCTCATCATTCTGGCACAGCTTCTGGGTAGGAAACGGTCACCAGTAAGTCCTGGTTGTCATGTTTCTGTGAATCTGTCCGAGGAACACTGCTTTCACTGCATGATCACATTCCAGAGCCAAACACTAGTGGGGCAAACACTAAACGTTGGGGCATCACTATGAATTCCCGTATCTTAGCAAATGATGATATTTCTTGCTCTTCTGGATGTATAAACATGGAGTAGCTAGGAACTCTGATGTGAGAATTTTTGCTCCATAGACTAATTCCCAAGCTGCGATGTCTTGCTGCAGTATTCAGTCATCCCACACAGGCAAGGCACCAGTCCCTTCACTTTCTCCTTTATATACAGACCTTGTATTGGGCCACAGTCATGGCTGTATCTGTGAGGTCACCAGGAAAGAACAGTGCTTGCATGGTGCAAGCAGCACTCAGAGTCTCACCACATTCAGGCCTGAAATACTGCCAGGAGCAGATCTCTGAGCTACCCAGTTTAGGGCGCAACTTCCACTCACTACAATGAACTGGGAACAGGGGTGAGCTGTGTCTGTGTCTGCAGGTTTGGGCAAGGTGAAAGGCCAAGATGAGCTCCCAACACAGGCTGCGTTCTACTTCTGCTGCTCTGCTTGGCAGGCTGGGAGGCTGTCTGACTCTCGCTGGCCTTGAAGGCAGACAGTCTACTGTGATGGGGTGGGCCATTTCCTCTCCCAGCCTCACTGTGGCAGAGAGAGAGAGAGAGGTGTTTGCAGCTCTTTCGGTGGAATGACTTCTAGAGTCTCATCTTAAAATAGATCCTTAATTTCACAGATAATTAGGAACCTCTGCGGAGCTCCATCAGCCCTCGCCCAGCGCCTTACGCCCAGGAGCAGGAGGCTTTCTGGTAATCTTCTCCGCCCAGTGTCACAGCCTGATGTCTCCCATGGGCAGAAGCACAGAGCTCTTGGGCCCTGTTGAGCCAAGTATTGTGGTGTAGCAAAGGGGAGCTGGCCTTGCTCCCAGCTCAGCTTCCTCCAGCAGCCCAACCCTCACTGTGATGCTTCAGGCTGGTATACAGCTGACCATGTTCTCTGAGCACCCCCTAACAGTGGGTGCTGTTTCATGTCCCTTTCTATCCATGTCTGTAAGTTGCCTACATGTACGAGGGTACTCTGAGGGGCAGGGTTGGAAGAAGTATAGATCATAGCTCAGCAGTAGGGTGATAAGCTGATCTCGGCAGACTCTGGGACGTATGGGCATAGTAGGGTAGGGTCAGGGTGTCATGAAGTCAGCGAGAGTTGAGGGTCAGAGTTGGGTGGGGTCAGGTATGCTCACAAGGAGGTAGGGTCATTTCGATATAGCTTCAATGACCAGACAGATCACCAATAGGTGTCTGCGGAAGGGACAACCGTGGTGTGTGGTATGGGTACAGAAATAGGTTGGAGGTCACGCTACTCTGTCAGATGATGTCACGGGATGAACTTGAATGGTGGCTGTTGGGGATGGGGATGGCCGTGGTGGAGAGAGACCAACCTACAGGACTGCTCCTGTTAATTAGATGCCCTCTGACCTTGTGTAGAATCCTGTTCCTTTCAGGCTGCACAAACCTCTTGGACCTTGTTCATTTGTGTTGTCATAATAAAATGCCCAAGAAAGCACGTTGTGCAAATGATGGGCGTGTCTAGGTTTCGTTTTGGAGGTCTGAATACGGCAGAAGGTGGGTTCCTGGGAAGACTTTGTGTTGATGCCATGGGGGGGCATGTGAGAGAAGATATCACATGACGGGGGGGGGGTCCAGGGAGCAGGTAGGGGCCGGACTCACTCACAACAAAACATTCTCCAAGGAAGCAATATACTGTTGTGAGGCTCCACCCACTTCACAGCTTAAATCAGCCTTCTCCGTGGTCTTGAGTCCAAGGACTCATGCTTAAGGCTCCAAGTCTGGTCATGGCTACTCCCCTGTGGTGCCCACAGAACCATAGAATGTGATGTGACAGATCTGGAAACTGACCTGGGAGAGTCCTAGGGCCAGAAGACAAGGGCAATGGGACTAGACCTGGGCTGTACATGTCTGCCCAAGAAATGCCATGGTGTTTAGACAGCTAAAATCATGTCTGTTTGTTGAGGGTAAAGACTTATATTATCCAGCTTGCTGTCTGTAGTACTTCCCATGTGGGGTTGTCCCAGCAGTCTCCTTGGCTAGGAGACATGGGGGACACAGAGCACACCAGCCCCAGTGCCATCTTTGGGGGAAGGTGGCCACAGAGTTACGTGTACAACTCATACCTCATAACATCCAGATCATCAATGCTTCCTGATAAGTCCAGTTTAAGTCTTTTCTTCCCAGTTCTTTGTGAAGATGTAGGCAAGTTCCCTAGACTGCCTGGGGGCTCCTGTCAGATCCAGCTCATGCTCCAGAGCACAGGTGCCTGTGTCCATGTAAGACACATTACTTACTCCCTTGATACCAGGAAGACTCACACACAGTCAGCATCTCCCTCCATACCTAGCACCTTGGGTAACCTATGTGTTTGTGAACCAAATAACCCATTTCCTCAGTAGCCTTGAGAAGGAAAAACAATAGAACATGATAAAAGCCTGAGGTAAAAGAGTAGAAAGTTGGGTGGAACACTATGAACTCTTGAGAGACACACATCTAGGTATAAACTCTGTCAGAGAAGTAAACCTTTCCAATGGCGAACTCTACGCGAATGGACAAAAGGATTCCCAGGGGTCAGCTGTGGGCAACAAATCCCATGGAGCCCACAGCCTGGCCACCAGGTCTTTGAGGACAGCAGCAAGACTCCCCTGCCAGGCCAATGGGAACCTGGTGACTAGGCCCAAGGAAACTGCCTGCTCAGCACTTAGCAGTTGCTGCCGAGATGCTGAGGCTCAAGTGGGAGGAAACTGGCAGGGTTGGCTGAGCATGAGAAGCACACGGGAGTCAAGGTGATGTCAGGAAGAGTTGAAACAGTTGTGAAGACCGTTGCATGCACGGTGCTGGACTGTGCCTTGAGAAAGAGTTCAAAGGCTATATACAGCAAGTTGATGCAAGAGTGTGTTTGTGTGTGTCCACTAAAGAAATGGTGGAGTTTCCTCCCAAAAAAGAGACCCTAATTAAAGAGAGGATCCTATGAGAATGACTTTGCTTGCAGGAGAAATACTGGATGGGCCTATACAGAGGGTTTGAACCTCTGAGGCTGCACAGCATGGTGCTGAATAGGACCAGGCCTGTCTATGTCTGTATCTGTGTCTGTGGGTGTGTCTGTGTCTGTGGGTGTGTCTGTGTCTGTGGGTGTGTCTGTGTCTGTGTCTGTGGGTGTGTCTGTGTCTGTGGGTGTGTCTGTGGCTGTGGGTGTGTCTGTGGCTGTGGGTGTGGGTGTGGGTGTGGGTGTGGCTGTGGCTGTGGTGTTGGATGAGGGCCCTGCAGTATCTGGGGATGGGTCTCGTCCTGGTCCACTACAGCTTCCAGCCCCACCTCTCCTTTTACTGTTGACATGTGAGTGGTAGGTGTCAGCCCTAGGAACTCCCACCCCATCCTCCCCTACTTTTCTCACATCAAAAAGGGTAGAGGACAGTCCCAGAGGCCAGAGGCCAGAAGTGCTACAAGAAAATCTGTCCCAGCGGGGGACACGGAGCCAAGGATAAAGCTCTTCTTCACTGAGAGAGTAGCTCTCAGACTTACCTATGAACAAAAGAAGTGACAGAGGATGGGTGTCCTAGAAAGTAGCTCCCGGGATCTCTCCTGCAAGTTGACAGTGCTATGTATCCCTCTAGAAAGTGGGGTTTGGGGAGATGCTGGTATGCCACCTCAAAAGCATCGTTCCTTTAGTCACAGCTGCAAAAGCCCCAACAGCAAGATGCCAAGGTCTGAAGCCAGCAGCATGGTGGTTGCTAGCACCAGGTGAGGGAGGCTGGGAGCAATCTGGGTTTTGACTTAAGAGCACCCAGAGTTTGAGCTGCCCACCAAGCCATGCTGGATTCCTTGCCCACAGACTCAACTGAGGCTTCTGGCCATGTCTGATGCTCAGTTTGGGGTCAAGCAGTGATGACAACTCGAATGTGTGTGTGGGAGGGTTTTCTCTCTCCCCCCTGTCTGCTTCCAGAGCCACACCCAGACACCAGCACTGCTGCCTTGATCAGCCTTGACCACATGCTCAGTGAAGACACTTGAGTAAACCAAGAAGCAAGCTTTTGTCTACTTTTTGGCGACAAGAGATATAAACATTATAGGAGAAAGGCCTTTTCCAACAAAATGTAAAAGAAAAAATGTTTTTCACACAACTGTGAATTGATCAGAAAATATACTAAAACTGAACAGCGTGCCTTCTGAATGTAATTTGAATCAAGGTCGTGGTTTATTTCTTAGTGTACTTTTGGATGCTCAAATACTTTTAATCAACATTTTAGGGAAAGGCATGGAAGCATTTTTATCCATGTATGAGACAGTCTCTACACTTGTGTGAGGCCTCCTGTTTACCTTGTAGGGTGAAGGCCTGGAATCTTGCTACGTTTAGAAGACACTGGATGTGGTCAGCCCTGGACTTTTCCATGGCCAAGAGCAAAGAGAAAGTGGTGCCTGTGTCCAGCAAGACAGTGGCCACTCAGGCTCCTCAACTAAGGACAAGTTTAGCCCAGGAAGCACACACATCTAAAGCATCTAAAGTCCCTACCCATAATGCCCGGGGCCACACCACTGGCTCATGCTAAAACAGGCCTGTAGGGGGTACACCTGGGGACCCCACCCACTTCCTATACTTTTAGCTTCAGTATTTCATTTTTAACTATCCTGACTCCTGGTCCAGCAAATGTCCCTTTGTGATTAGCCGTCTGCTGTCACCAATGGTGTTCCTAGTTACTTCTCCGTAGAGTTGCAGGCTTCTTAGTAACCTCTCTCTAGCCCTTTCTTTTGGCAAGGCATCATGGTCCTGAATAGAAAGAGACAGCCCTTCTGCTTGTTGATCCAGGAGAAACCCATGGTGTGAAACCTATTCAGTGATCATGTCTCCTACCAGGAGCTGAACAGCCCTAGCATGGTGGGAGAGAGTAGAAACTCTAATCCGGATGTCCTCATCCTGCCTGCACAGACCTCTTATCTGTGATATGCCCAAACAAATCCTTAAACAGGAGGTGAGTTTCACTGGAAGACACTTTCTTGACAGGCAACTATTAAGGTCCTATAATCTTTGAGAGGCCCACCATACATACCTCTAGCCTTTGGCCCCACTTGAGCCCTCTTATTAGCAACAAGGCCACTCCCAAGCTGTGGACTAAGCAGGACAGTATGTTGGATTTATTTCTTTTTCTTTTGATAGCAAAACCAACAAAAAGATGGAGGAGAGAAGGAGGAGGAAGAGGAGGAAGAGGAAGAGGAGGAAGAGGAAGAGGAAGAGGAAGAGATCAACAGCCCTACAATGGTCATGCCAAAAACCATGGTGGCTGAATGAAGCTCCAGAGAGAAGCTTCCCCAAATGTAAAATGTGTCCCATAGAACCCTAGCAGTGACAGTAGGGGTTAAATTCAGGGCCTGCTTTCATGGATCCAAGTCAGCTTCTGAAAATTGCTCTCCACCCACTCCTTAGCATTTAGTAAGACAAACAAGGTAAGGTGTGGCTTAAACACCATTTTAATACCCCCAGGTAGTCTGAAGGAATTCCACAGAGGATTGAGTTAGCTATCACTGGGAGAAGTGTTTCTGGAGGGTGGCCTGAGTAGAGCTTTCTCAGACCTTAGCCCTTGTATGGGGAGCTGCTGAAGTTAGTCCAATCGTCTTGTTTTTAAAAAGTGTCTGGATGAAGTTCTATGTGGCCACTCATCCCTCCTGGACTTAGGTCGGCACCTTCCCAAGTTCCTTAATCCAAAGAGTAGACTTGTGATCCCTTAAGCCAAATGTGAGTCCGATCAGCCACCTTGAGGAATCAGCAGCCTTGATCTGTTTTCAACCATTAGCCAAGCTAGTTACATCTCAGTGGAGATGCTCTTGCCTGCAAAACCCAACTTTATGATTAATCACCAGGTGACTAGTACTCTAAGTTAGAATCAGGACACTGGTGGAATCTGGAGACTCGTCCATTTGAATCAGGCAACAATGGCCTCTGGAAACACTTGGAGCAGCACCAACTAACTCTAGTTGAGGAGATGTGATTATTTTAGTCGGGCTACGTGTCCCTGACCCCTTGCTTCTGTCAATGTGAAGTTTATTACCAGACTCCTCAGCCCATGAGTGTCGGGCAGAAAGGCATCTTACCTATCATCTTACATGTTACCATCCAAAGGACCAGTGGTGGCTCCCAAGGTGCTCAGGAGCATCTAGGCTCTGTGGGGAGCATCACCACAGCCCACCAGAGGTGTTCTTGTGACTAAGGAGTGATTTGGAAGGCCTGCCTGCTGTGGTTAGAGGAGCTTGGCTCCATGCTTTTAGAATCTGTCTGTCCCCTAGACAGCAAGCTCAATGACGTGGCCAGATGCTTCTAGTTTTGAGTAGAAAGCAATACCGAAGGGACAGAGAACAATGTAAGATGGCTTGAAGTGTGAACTCCTTGCTCTGGACAGAGCTCAGGCACATCAACCCTTATAGTAAAAAGTAGTGGGAATTAAGCCTTATTGTAAAGACAAGACACTGAGCTCACTAAAGTTGGCTCCCTTGCCATAGTAGGTGCTCATCTGTGAATGGACCATCACCTGCCATCTTTTTTCCCCAAAGCTGATGCCGATACACAGCCACACACCCACTTTATTCCTTTACTTATCCACCCATTGCTTAATAGTTCTGGGCTGTCTGTTTTCTTAGACACACTACCTTTAACACAGAAGGCCAGAATTGGTTTGATCCATTTGGATTTTAGGCCTCCTGGAAGTCTGGGTCAGGCCAGGCTGGCCCTGGGAGGCTTGGCTTTCTCATGACTGGGTGGGGTAACACGTAGGTGAGTCAGAAGTGGTCTCATGTGAATCACCTGAGCCACGCCCAGGGATGGCGCTGGTCTCTGTAGCTGAAGGTGTCTCCCTAGGTGTGATCCGTTGAAACTCAGCCCCACCAAGCATAGGCGTGAGGTTTGGCACCAGTTTGTCCAATTTTCAGTTCCTAAGACAAAAGACTCAACGGCCCTTGGCAATATTTACAGTTTCCTGCATCTCTCCATTCCCAGGGTGTGGCTGGGATTCAGGCACAGTGGCTCACTCTGGTAGGTTTGAGACAGTCTCGAGGGCAGCTGGTGCCCGGAGTGCTCTGACTGATCTCCATAGAGTCTCCTGGACAACTCTGACTCTGTTTGTTACCAACCCCTTATTAGTATAGGGAGGGAGACTCCCAGATAACTACTCCGGACCTGGAACCCAGGGAGCCAGGTGCTTCATTCTCCATCTGAGCAGAGATAGCTGGTAGGGCCGCCTGCCCTGTGAGCTGATGTGCTTCCCACATGGGAGAGCCTGGTGGTCAGGATCCATGCATGTTGAGCCACACTATGCAGGGCAATCAGTTAGAGGATGAACATGAATTTCATAGCCCTGCCGAGTATGTAACATGAGGGAAAGTGTCCCTTTAGATATGGTCTGGATCTCATGAGAGCTGTTCAGCTCTAGCAATGAATTCAGAATTCCCTCTGTCCCTGCCACTGCAGGAGCAGGTGACACCATAGGGCCACTGTCCCAACAAACCCTAGCTCTGTGTGGTCAATTCTGATCCAGGTCAGGGCAAAACTCTACAGGTATTCCAGAGACAGGGAATTTGTGAATCAGCCAGAGGGAGGAAGCTCGGCCAGCTTCACTCTCTGCCGTTCTGTAGAGAAGTTGTAATGATTGATGTTTCTTAAGCTAAGTGAAGACTACTTAGTGTGCATGTGTGTGCATGTGTGTGCATGTGTGTGTGCATGCATGTGTGTGTGCATGCATGTGTGTGTGTGCATGTGTGTGTGCATGTATGCATGTGTGTGTATGTGTGTGTGTGCGTGCATGTGTGTGTGCATTGTGTGCATGTGTGTGCGTGTGCATGTGTGTGTGTGTGTGTGTGTGTGTGGTAGACAGACTGAAACCTCGGTTCTTGTTCCTTGGGTGTCAACCAATTTGCTTCATAAGATAGGATTCTCTACATGTCCCAAAGCTTGCTGATTTGGCCAGGCTGCTGGGTTGGCTAACCAGCAAGCCAGAGCTCTGCCTGTCTTTGCCTCCCCAACGCTGAGATTACAGGTAGACACCACCCACACCTGGCTGCTTTCTTTAGCTGATTCTGAGGATGCAACTTGGGTCCTCATGTTTATGTGGCAAGCATATAATTGAGTGCCCCAGTGAAGATTGTTTTTAAGAGAGGACAAGCTGTGGATAAACTTGAATTTGAGTATTTTCTACATAAATCAGACTTGGGGGATGGCTCAGTAGGCAAGGCACTCATCACACAAATGTGAGAGGCAGAATTTGGATAGCATGAATGCATGTAAATTGAGACAAAGTGAATATCCATAATGTCAGTGCTTCTGAGGTGAGGTGCTTCTGCAGAAATGGGAGAACCCTGGAAGGCTTGAGGGCCAACTTGTCTGGGAAGCACAGTGACAAACAAGAGGCACTGGCTTTAAGCAGAGAAGAAGAGGAACACCAATACCTGAGATTTTCCTGCACCATGACACATACCCACGCATACTCCCCATGCACACACAGTCTAAAAAAAAGTCTAATTCAGTCCCCTCTGCATTACTATATCATTAAAAAGAATGCAAATGTTTTCTGTCTTGAAGCCAAGAAGGTGAGGGAGAAAATAGGTGGGCAGGAAGGGGTAACTGAGGCCTCAAGGCTGCAGACTGTCAGTGGCAGAGGCTACTGCATGCATGCTTTCAGTGTTGAGGAAAGAGCATAGGATGGTGGTCTAGAAGAGTCAGTTGGAAGGTGGGAGCAGAGAAGCTCAGGACTGCTGACCGTTGGTATCAGTAAGAGGTGGAGAGGACCCACTTCACCTCAGAGTCCTGAGAGCATAGCCATCCAGAGGCCCATAGGCTAGGCAGGCTGTGAGGATGGTCCAGGGTTGACTTGCCCACTTTGCAACACCAACCAAATAGTACTGGAGCTCAGTTCTAGATAATCAGAGCTGGAGCCACATGCTCTGGTGCTGTTAAGTCCCCCAAATGCATATGAAGGCATGACCTGAGACCCAGCCCAGCTTTGATACTCAGGGCTCAGACTCCCCAGAAGCAGTGAGCTCCATAGCTGCATGGGAAGGGGTGGCTAGGCCACTAGTGAGGGTCACAGTCCTAACCCAAGCAGGGCTCTTCCTGGGGATGCACTTCTACCTGTCTTCTGCCATGCCTTCTGCTCCCTGCCCTGTGCACCGTTCCTTTTGCCCATCCTGTGCACCACTGTTGAGAGTCACCAAAGCCTTGCTGAGTGCCCATCACAGCATCAGAACAGGCAACTCTCCAGTGCCCACACCTTGTCCCCACATTTCCCTGGACAAGCTTCTGTTTGCTTGTTTCCCTTTACTTTGATGCCATTGCCTGGTCACCTCTGCCCCACCCCCCATCCCCACATCCCCTGGCAAACCAACACAAGAACTCAAGGCTTGGAGGAGCTCCTTAGACTACAATGTGCAGTTTGCTCAGCAGCCACTCATGTGGCCTGCTCCTAAAGGATCCTCAATGGAGATCTAGCCACCAGGCTGCAGCTCCTGGCCTGCAGTGCCTAGGCTGTTTGAAGTGAGTGGTGGATAAAAAGGAGGGGTTACTCTCTAATTCATTAAGAACATGGAGACACCACAGCCAGTAAGAGCAAGACTGAGGCTGGCTCTGTCCTTCTCAACCTCTTCCCAGTCCAACAGACGGGACCACAACTTGGTGAGGTAGTCTCAGATCTCTGTAAGCAAGAGCTCAGAGCACCAGGCACATCACAGGTGGGCCACCCTTGGGGGAAGCTTGCCCTTCCACAGAGGTAAACGTCACTAAAGAACACAGCTGAGAAATGCTAAATGTGCCTAACAGGAGCTCTGTGTGGATTGCTCTTGGTACTTTAGTCATTAGAGATTTTATTTCTGAAGCAAACATTCTGCTTAAAAGAAAGAGGGCAAGAGAGGGAGGCCTTCCAAGGCAGGGACATGGCCACTTTCCTACCCAGCCCAGGCTCTTTCACTATGGAACAGAACAAGAAGCTGGCAGTGGCTGGGCGCCTAGGTGTACTTTGGATACACTTGGTGAGTTTGCGCAGTTGGGGTCTAAGTGGCATCTGTGGCTGGGTCTATGGTTTTCTGTGGCCTGCCAACAGGTTCCAAAGGTGGATCTCTCAGTGTGCCATCAGAGACACTGTTGGAGGTCATAGTCAACACTTACACAGAGACCTTGGGAGAAGTCAGTTCTGCATACACACGGCTGCCAGCCTCTAAGGATCTCTAACATGATCACGGAGGCCCACAGTTGCCATGGAGACCCAAAAGAGCCAGGACACCACTTCTAATCTGCATATAGTTGAGGTCTGAAGGAAGAAACACTCCCTTCTTCCAAGGAGGGTTAGCATCTTCTGTTCAGGATTTCGGTAGACTGGCTGGGGCCATCACTCTGCGGAGGGCTGTCTGCCTGTGCTCCGTCTGCTGCTCAGATGTCAGTGTCTTCTAGACATTCTCACAGACACGCCCAGAATAATAATTTGGCATAAAACTGTCTTAAAGGAGTACAAATCATTGTATATATTTATGTGGTACAAGCTGAATGCTGGTTCCTTGACACACTTCCTTTCGAGAATGGCTGAAGCCAGCTAGCTACCATAGTTAGTAGCTGGGTACCAAGTTAGGGTTAGGGTGACGATCGGAGTGAGGTGGGATGGGCAAGCCACCAAGAAGGGCCCTGAAAGGATCACCAGGAGAGTGACAAGGGACGCCTAAGGATACAGCCTTGCTTTGAAGGGGCAGGAAGTAGACAGTGAATTTCTGCTGAGCTCTCAATTCCTTGGAGATACTGACCATGTACAAATTAATCAGCAAGCATCTAGTCATGAAGGCTGATGGGGGCTGGATCTAGGACAGGCACGGCTCTATTTGCGCAAAGCCAGTGATGTCACCTGCACAGCCTCTCTATCCTCAAAGGCAACTTCTGGAAGATCCCATCCCTGGTTGGGACTTAGTTTTCCCAGCTTTGATGGCAGGCACTGAGATAGGCTAGCTCCAGGCATGGCTTCAGGAGGTGGCGAGCAACTTGACATTGGTTTGTTACAGTTCCATCATCATGACCTTGCGTGAGTCCTCTGGACATGTTCTACATGTCAGAGAAGCAAAGAAGTAAGAGCAGACCTGGAAAAAGACCACTTCAGTACCTGGAGCGAACTTTAGGGCTGTCCATTTCTAAGTGCTAGGGACAGTGAGCAGTGGCTGCCTCCAGCTCCACAGTGAAGACAAGGGGCAGTGTGAACCTTGTCCGAGAGGGGAAGAGTCATTTTTCTTTTCAATTCTTAAATTGTTGTCGCCACACTGGGGTTCAGGGAAGTCCTGGAAACAGAACAATGTTTTCAGTGTAAACACTGGACTCTCAGGACGCCAATTTTCTAGGCTTGTATTCGAGACTAAAGTGGGATTTGGCCCCAGGAGGTCGACAGCACAGAACACATCTCAGCACAAGCCTGGCAGCGAGTGAGGGTAATGTTTGCTTTGCAAACCACAAGTTTAGTACTTAGAAAAAATATATTGCTCACCCACCAAGAATAAAAGACTGGAAACAACACACCCTTGTTTCATGAACAAAGCATGTCCTGAGGTGAGCCAGAGCCTGACTAGAGTGCCACTGAAGAGGCTGCTGCAGCCTAGTCACTGCCCCTTGGGCCTCAGCAACATGTGGTAGCCAGCACCGCCTCCCCACTCCCCCATCCCCATCTGTCAGCGGACATGCTTTCATTAAGACCCTCAATGCCTAGAAAACAATGTGCAGTATTTGGGTGTTTGCACTGCCGGAGCTTAGCCCTGGGGAAGGTGCTTCAGCTGTTGAAGGCTGGGCTCAGGTGGTAGTCAGTGACTTTGCAACAGGAGTGTCTGTCCTCTCTGAAGACAGGCAAGTGGCCAGAGTGGGAATGGAACAGAACACAGGATCTGCTGATTAAGTAGTTGAATAGGACAGGCCATCGACTTAGCTGAATGTTCTGTGATATTCACTAAAACACCGTGAAACAGAAGCTCCTCACACTTGTCAGAACCAGAGCAGCTGGGAAGATGCTAGTGTTTTCTTTGTTGTGCAGTTTGCCCTGATGAAGGTGTGGACAAGCCCTGATTGGAGGTGCTCCTGCTTACCTCCAGAGATTCCGATGTTCTTCAGAGAAATGTTTGGGTGAGCATAAGGAGAACCGGGCCTTGGGGCCCAGAGTGGGGTGTTGGGGGGAACCAGTTCTTTGCCCAGAGCAGGAAGAGAAGTCCAAACCTAGTTGAACAAGGGTTTGAGCCCATAAGCCTCTCCTTCAATTTTTCCCATGGAATCTTCAGTGAAAATGTGTCTTTCATTAATGTATTCTGAATTGGTTTTTCCTTTTAGGGTGATTTAAAAAAAAAAAGCTGGATATTAAAGCAATGAGGTATTTTATACACATCAAAGTTTTGAAAAAGCCAAATATTGCTAAGGACATGAGGGAACTGTACTCCTCTGTGGGAGAGCAACTTCCGTCCCTCGTCAAGTGAAGAGCTCACAACCGACAACCATCAGGTCCCTGCAGCCAGAGGCAACCGTTACATCCCCACGTGAGGGACCCAAGAAGACAGATGAAGCAAGTAGGGCGAGGAATGCTGGTCAGCTGAGATAACAGGTGGGCCGTGGTGGCCTCACAGGTCTACAAATAAGCAGGCAATGTTGGTCACCTTGGACGTGACACAGGACACAGTACAGAAAGGACACGCCTTGGAGTAGCAACCACCTTGAGAAAAGGAATGACTCCAGGGGGTAAAGCCCTTGCAGATGATGACCTCTGGTGAATCCAGAGATGAAGGTCAGGTTTGCTTTCTTATTCTGTATTCCAAGTGGTTTGAAGAGTGGCTGTCAAATCCTGGTTTTCGTGGTCTGTGCTCTGAGGGTGGCCAAGGATCTGGCTGTTTGGTGCATGTCTCCCTGGAGCAGTGCAGCCCCAGTTGTCTCTCTCTCTAAGGTATCTGTTTAGACCCCTGTCTCCTGGCTGTGGTGAGGAGACAACAGTTCCTGTTTGCTGTTCTTATAGCAGGAACTGACCCTGCTAGGCCCAGGCCAGAGGGTCCCTGTCATACATGCTGACCAATGGACAGTGAGCAGCTCCAAATGGACACTGGCCAACAATAACCATCATCCTGAATGGCAAGCACCCTCCAAAAAGCACTTATTTAAATGTGGGTGTATGGACTCCAGTGGTTGTGCTGGACAGAATCTCTTACTAAAACCTGGACCTTGTTGTCTGCTATTTCGGCTCCACAGGGCTGGCCAGCAAGCCTTGGATCTGCCAGTCTCCACAGGAGTTATAGACATACATGGCTGCACCCAGCTTTTTAAGTGAGTACTGATAGTCCCATCCAGGCCCTCAATCTTGCACAGCAAGCATGTATCCATGGATTCATCCTCCCAGCCACAAAACATAACACACACACACACACACACACACACACACATACACACACACACACACCACACCATGGGTGTAGTCTAAGACTTTTCTTAGCTTCATGAGTCCGCTTCCAAGCAGAGAATCCAAGCAGAGAAGGGAGGGCCTAGCAGGTTCATAGGGCTAGGCTCTTCTGGAATCAAAGGCCCACTAACAGCCATTCTTTGCTCAAACACAAAGGTGAGAACTGTCACCTATGACCAGGTCACCCCTTCCAGGCACCTGGAAGGACTGCCCCCGGGCCCCAGCTCCTACTGTGGTCCCCTCAGGCCCCCTGGTCACAGCCTGTGTCTTCTCAAGGCAACATGTCCTGTCTCATTCACACCCACTCTGAAGCCAGAGACTGGATTGCATCTAATTAGCTTTGTGTTCAAGCCTTTTCTCTGTCTTCCCACTCCTGATGGGGAGGGGCTTGCCCTGCAGGTCATCACGATCCCATCGAAAGATAATTCAGCAAGTTTTGGTTAGCACATGACCAGGAAACATATCATCTGGCTAGTGGAGCCTTATAAACTTGTGCTGGGAGTTTTTCTTTAAATGTGTTAGTCAACTTTGACCTCTGGCATAGTTCCTGCAATGACATCTTGGTGTCCCTGAATGATACAACCCTGAAGAAAGAGGAGGAACCCTTTGTATTTGGCTTTGCCATCTCAGCAGTGTTCTTTCCACATCTGTGAGGTATAGCAGAACTACCAGGGACTAACTACGCATCCCCGTGAGAGAAGTGGGAGATGGATGGCCCAGAGAAGCCCAGGGTGGTTCAGGGCTGTGGTGGAGCCCCATTCACTTCTCTTGGTTTAACTGCAGATGTTCACCTTTCTTGTGCATGGAAGCCCCTGCTGTCTGTCAGGGAAGCTTACAACAGACATGGAGCTCCGTCCCTGGGGCTTGTTCCACAGTCTCACCCTCTGCACTGCTGTTTCATAATAGTTGAGCAGCTGCCGTTGGAGTCGGAGTTTCCTGTTGGTATTGAGACTGAACCTTGGAAAGATGGAAACACGTTCTCTTCTTAAAGGCAGAGAGGGGTACAATTTGGACTAGAGCTAGGAGAAAAAGAACGAGGCAGGGAATGGCCTAAGACAAGCCATAGCTGGGCTTGAGCTGGAGCCAGAGCATAGTCAGAGTGGGGCAGGAGGAACTGCTGTCCTGACCCCACATCTGTCTGGGTAGGATCACTGGGAACAGATAGGCACAGTCAACTAAGGAGCCAGGGTCATTCACCCTACCCTCCCAGGCCCTGGGCTGTCCCTATGACCCAGTTTAGCTCCTGCTGACCTCTTCCCTGGTTAGGGTTGGCAGAGCTCAGCCAACTTCCACACATGGACGTCCCTCAGGAGGAACTCTCCTCATGCCTGACTGAGCTACCCATTGTGAAACCCAGCCAGCTGCAGGAAAGTGGGCATGGCCAGTGCCCAGAGCTGGTATTTCCCCCATGTGGCATTGGTGGGAACGCAGATGATGCATTTGGCTCTGACAGTAGGGCTGACCTATTCCAGCTTTGGTCTAGATCCAGTGTAAGGCAGGTACTGACACCCCAGGTTACACTGCCTTCTCAGGGACTCAGAGTGGGGTGACAAGTTCATCCTCTCACCTCACACCTTATACACAGCCCTCAGAGAAGTACTGTGTCCTTGGTGAGGTAAGAAGGCACAGACACAGCCAAAACACAAAGCCTGAAGACCCTGGTACCTAATACCGCTCCCCCATCAGCAGGCTCATCAACTCCAGATTTGTTTAGTTTATTTTCCTTTCCTTTCTTTTGGTGTCTTGAGAAAGGATCTCAGCAAATAGTCCTGGTTGGCCTAGAACTCACTGTGTAAACTAGGTCGGTGTTAAAACTTCAGCAATCCTCTTCAGAAATCCTCCTACCTATGTCCCCAAGTGCTGGGATTACAAGCACACGTCACCATGTCTGTCTCCAGACTCTCTTCACTCTGTCCTGGCTCTGTAGACTTAGAATTTCTAACCCTTACAGAGAAGTATCTTCTTAGTTATTGTAGGGATCAAATTGTGGCAACACACCTCTGATAGGACAGTACTTAAGGTTTCCTACCTGGCAGCTTTGGGGTCTTACAGAATATGGGCCTTGATTCATTCAGTCCCTTTCCTTTCTCAGGGCTGCTCCGTGCTGCCCCTGGTATCCTGTGTCCACATCAGTCAATTTTCCCAGAATGACAGATCTCTATTGCTAGGGCTCTGCTATCCTGGTCTGACCCAAAGAAGCTACAGGCAGAGGCAGCCAAATTGGTGGGATCCCAGGCTCTGCTCTGGTTCCACCAAGTAACTAGGGAATCTGTGTCCAAGGGGAATACCAAGCCATCCATCACTAACAGCCTAGATAGTAGGGGTGTGCCCCTCTGCCTGATGAAAGGAATGGAGCTGAAGGAGACAAGGGACTACCGTGATCTGGATCTATGGCCCAAGAATAAAACTCGGTCCTGACAACTGTGCCTAACCACACCCAGTGGGACTCAGATCTGCCAATAAACTGTAATCAGCTCATAGAATACACAAATCTATATTCAACCTGAGAAGGGAAGTGCTTGGACCAGCGTAGCCGCTCCAGGTGTCCCCTGATTTTAGTAGACATCTCAAACTCTTGTGTTAAGGGTTGACTGAATCTCGACATTAATTATCATGATGAGCTACAAGGGGGGGGGTGCTGTAGAAACGTAGACAACACAGTGAATGGAAGAACGGAGGGAAGGATGGGTGGGTGGGATAAGAGAGGGATGATGGACAGATGGATAGAAATGTGGGTGAGTGGATGGGCAGAGAAATGGATGATGAATGGGCAGGTGGATGGAAAGGTGACTTGGTGGTGGGCAGATGGAAGTAGGGGTAGATAAACACGTGACATACGATGATTGGAGGATATGTGGATGTATGGGTGAATGACTAAAATGATGAGGGGGGATGGGTAGATAAATAGATTGGTAAATTGGTAGATGGAAAGTAGATGAATGGGTGAGTAATGAATAATGGATGGATGGATGGACAGATGGATGGGCAGACAAACGAATGAAGAGAATGGTGGTGATGGACAGATAACCAGAAGTGAGGACCTGTTTCCTTTCTATTAAAATTAGCGCAACTAGATAGATCTCCAGTGTACACAGGCAAGTCCTAGGATCCTCTTCACTGGGTGTCATGAATGTCACCTGCTGACCAGAGACTGACTTGCTCATTACCCTCTGTGTTTTCCTCACAGGGAGATTTGACAGTGGGTTTGGGTAGAGTTCCTTTGAATAGCTCTTTGAAAACAGAATTTGAACTGTATGAAGGAACTGTTATAATCCAGATTAAGTGGAGTCTTAATGAGTGAAGTCTGGATTAGGTAGTATTTAAATTTTTTGTTTATTCCTTTCAAGTGCGTGTCATGGGAACTAATTGCTAATAGCATATTTTCAAGTCAAGGTCCTGCTGGGTCTACTCCAATGAGTTGGGGGGGGGTCTTCATAATTAGCAGCCTTATTTGCATGCAGACAATGAGTGTTCCTAAAGTCTTTAACTTTGTTCCCATAAGAGTAGCTCTGGCATTCTTGTTTTAAGTGATTAAATCGCTTGGCAAACCCCTTTCTCAAGAGGAAGCCAAAAGGTAAGCTGAACCTAGCCAAACCATCATTGCTGTCCAGGGATTCAGAGTGAAGGGAGACTCCATTAATGAGGGTTCTGGTTACAGTACGTGGAAAAATACATCGGAGAAATGTCCACAAAATTCAGTCATCTTCAATTGGGGAAAACCAAGCAGAGAGATGACTTTCTGGGTGGTCTCAGACCTGCAGCCCTGGCTGTGCTGGGTCCCAGCCCTGCTGGGTCCCAAGCACTAGTTCTGAATCAGCTGGACTGTCAATAGGCGGTGGCTGGAGTGTGCGGGTCTTCTGTAACTCGGGGACAGCCTGAGCAACTGAGAAGAGGCCGAAGAGCCGCGGGCACACTGCATGCATGTGACAGGGGTCACCTGAGCTGCGTAGGAGTACTCCCACATCACCTGAACAGAGACACTTTTGCTTCACTTCTGCTTTGTAAAAACTGTGAAAACCTCTTGGCCCTCTCTCAGGGTTCCTTTGTTTCTCCTCCAGGTAAAAAGCATATTTGGCAGCAAGAGCTGTTTTCAGCCTGTTTGATGCTCTCCCTTCCGATTAAAACTATACAAGGCCCCAAGGCATATCCAGTGATCACGAGCAGCTCTCTTGGCTAGACACACAGTTTTACTTGAATAGCATTATTGTTACATGACATAAAACACAGGGGAAGGAAGACTGACTACTGCGCTGACTGAAATTTGGCCTACTAAAGAAGCTATGGAATATCAAACATCAGAATTTCTGCTTTCAGCCAAGATGAACTAACAAGGACCAGATCTACTCTCCCACCAAAACAACTTGCAAGTGGACAAAACATGTGAAACATGTGGTAGACATCAGGCAGTGAAGGACAGGCATCCCTGAGGGATGGCAAACAAGCAAGGTGAACCCTCAGTTTTGGGCTTGGAGAAGGCCCAAAGCCTGCTAATCTACAGTGAGAAATAAGGCTGGGTGTCTTAGGGCAGACACTGCAAGGGAGATAGCTGACCAGACTGTTCCCAGGAGAAGGCCTTTAGGCCTGGAACAACCCCACAATCCCTGGTACCTTACACTCCATCAGTGCAATACCTCATTTCGCACAGAGTAGGGGAGTACAGAAGACACCCAGCAATGTCCTGAGAAAGGGTTTGAGTCAACCTAATAAAGTTTTAAACAAAGGACGACCCCAGTGAATCAGTTACTTTCCAGTGACCTAACTGTGTGTCCAACAGAGCTTAGGCCCATTTGTGAGCACACAAAATAGATCCTGCACCCAGAATCCACATGCCTGGCACCAATCTGAAGCCAACAGACATTCAGAAGTATAGCTGAGCTCAATCCATGATGCCCACGTTAGCCAGGCAAGCAGAACTGCTGGAGACAGGAGGAAGGCTAGCTTAGCCAGTAAAGGCAGTGGATAATTTCTGTTTAAGTTCAAGAGGTCAGCGTTAAAAACCTAAATCTAACTTGTACCTTTGAAAAACAGGGTGTTGGCACTGGAAAGAACAGCAGGGAGGATTCACAGCAGATTTGGTGCTACAAAGAAAAAATGAGTGAGGTTGAAGATGGAACACTGGAAAAGTATCAGCCTAGAACCAGAGACATCTCACTGTGGTGGCAGAGACACCTTGAACGTATAACAACTGACAAATGTGCAAGTCCACAGATCCATGAGAACCTTAAATACTAGAGAAAAGAGGAACAGTAGATCAAATTACATACTTATTTTGCTGAAAACCAGTGATAAAGAGAAAAAATTTAGCAGCAGCCAGAGCAAATGGCATGCATAGAAGAACAAAGACTAGCATGTTCAAACTTAGCCCACCAAGCAGTGAAAACTCCAACCCTCAGGAAGCATCTCCCTCCCCGGGTCCTTCAGTCCTTCTTTAAAGGACCCAAAAGGGGGGGGGGGGATGCACCAAGAGTCTAAAACATTGTCTTTCAAAAACAAAGTCTAGGATGTCAAGCTGCCTCAGTGGGTAAAGGCACTTGCTGCCCATGCCTGAGGACTCCCATTCAATCTGCAGGATCCATGTGATAGGAGAGAAAAATCAGCTCCTGAAAGTTGACCTCTGACCTCTACATGCATGCATCCACACACAAGTAAATTTATTTAGGGCAAAAATTGTAATTAAAAAAAAAATAAAAAATAAAGCTGCCTATGATCCAGGCTGTCAGCATTATAGAGAAAAAAATTCAACTAACAGAAAAAAATTGTCGAAACTGAACACATGAGCATGATAAAAGCCCCTAGGAAGTAGAAAGAGGGAAATGTTTCTTAAGCTAATACATGGCATCCACATAGCCCTCAGTGAACATCAGATTTAAAGGGAGAGACGGGCACTTTCCCCAAGATGAGGTGTAAAGAAAGGAATTGTCCAGTATGGGATTGGAGATTTTTTTTTAATTAACTAAATCATAATTATATTATTTCTTCCTCCTTTCCATTCAGCACCTCCCATGTCCCTCTCTCTCCCTTTTAAATTCATGGACTCTTATTCATTTAATTATATATATATATATATTTGCATAATTGATATATATGCAATTAAATATATCCATGCAGCCTGCTGAGTCTGTTTAGTGATGTTTGTATGTATATTTTTTAGGACTAATCACTTGGGATTGGATAACCATTTAGGGGGTTCATTTACAAGAAAGACACTCTCTCTTGGCAGTTGATAATTGCTTGCAGCTCTTCATCTAGGGGTGGGGGCCTCAGATATTTCACTCATGTACATTGAAATGTCAACTGGGGCTGTGGGTGTTCAGGTCCTGTTCACACCACCATATTGTTCACGGGCTTGGCTTCCCCTGTCACGTCTAGAAGGCACAATCTTGCTGCAGACTTCCTGGTCCGCTGATTCTTCCAATCTCTCCACCTCCTCTTCCTTGGTGTCACAAAGCCTTTGGGGTCTGGATCGTGTTGTAGATGATCAACCAAAGCTGGTCACTCCACAGTCAGTTCTTCTCTGCATTTTGGCTAGATGTGGCTTTCTGCAAATGACAGTTCTTGCCAGTGTGCAGACTTGGAGACAGAGGATCAGTATCTATCTTTAAAGAACCCCGAGAAAAGAAGTGAGCAGAAAATACACACACACACACACACACACACACACACACACACACACCTTCAGTCTTTGGAAGAAAGAAAAAGACATGGAAGTCATGTAGGAGAGATCATAGTGTGCTTGTTTTACACAATGTGGTTGTGTAGACAATGCTGAGTCTCCCACAGCAAACTCAGAACTAATAGTGAGCACAGCAAGGTCAGTGTGCAAAAGCCAACCACATTTCTGGGTTCTAACAATCCCTGAATCTGTATAAATTGAATATACGATATCATTTACAACAAGGCAAATGAAATTAAAGGTAAAACACATGTGTCCAAATTTAAAATATAGGCTGGGTGTGGTAGCCTATGCCTTTAACCCCTGCATGTGGGAAGCCAGCAGATCAGATCTCTGTGAGTTCAAGGCAAGCCTGCTCTGCATCACGAGCTCCAGGACACATATTGAGAACGCGTGTCAAACAATCAAATGAACAAACATTTTTTAAAATGCAGGTGAAAGATTTAACAAAGCCCAACAAAAAGGTGGCGCTAGCCTTGTGGTGGTGGTGACAACATGGTGCCATCAGCAACAGGGTAATGCTGCTGACATGGCCGTGCTGACAGAGGGTGTCAGTGAGGAAAGACACCCAGATCAAGGAGGCCGAATAGATAGTCCAGAAAGAGGTTTACATATCCACATTCCAAAGTACAAAGAGGCCTTTCCTACAAAGGGTGCTAGACCAGTTAGAGGTGCAAGATAAAAAGACAAGTTTTGACCTAATCTTCATGCCTCCCTTAAAACATTAACTCAAGTGGATCACGAACTCAGATAGAAGATGTAAGATAATACACAGGAGAAGCTAGGGGCTAGGACTGAGTACAGAGTTCTTAGGTCTGACCCCAGAAGCTGACGCAGAAGAAGACAAATTAGTGATCGGATCTCACAGGAATGAACAGGTCTTTCTTAAGAGCTTACTAAGGACTGCAGAGAGAAGCTACGGACTTGCGGGAGATACTCGAGAACTACAGCCCTAACAAAGGGGCTTCATCTAGGAGGCACAATGGACTTCTGGACCCGCCAGGAGTCAGCCCACAAGGAAATGACTCCAGAGACATTTCATAGATATCCATGTGTCTAGACATACAGAAACATGGTCAAGACCATTAGTTGTCAAGGAGATGTAAATTCTAACCATGACAAAATGTCACTATACACATATCAGAACAGTTTTAATAAAAATAAGGACTCGTGAGTCCCTGGTGGGAAGAAAAAACAGCACAGCGGCTCTGGAAAGGACTTAGGTAGGTTTTCAGAAATTAAAGATCCACTCACGATAGTGCTGGGTTCTTGGGCCTTCACCCTGGAGGGATGGAAATTCACGTTCACAGAAACCCTCTTTACCACCACTCACTGTAGCTTTTTATTCATAACATCCAAAACTTAAAAAGCAAATAGGCCTACAGATACAGCTCAGTGTTAAAGACACCCTCTCCAAATCCAAACACCCTCCGCAGGAGAGGAGTTGGGCAACCTGACCCATCTACACCATGAACACCACTGAAGGGACTGAAGGAGCTTGTGTTGTAGAGGTAAAACCCATCTGGGATGGAGCACTGCAGGCAGGAAAACCAGTATGGGGTGCAGGTTGCCAGATCCACTTATAGAGAACAGCAAACTGCAAGTGTAGAGAAAAAAATTAGCAGACATTGAGGCCTAAGGACACCGAGGCACAGCCCTGAGTCTTGATCCTGGTCGTGGCTACATGGAAATCCACATATAAGAAAATTGTCGGGCAGTGGTGGCTCACAGCTTTAATCCCAGCACTTGGGAGGCAGAGGCAGGCAGATTTCTGAGTTTGAGGCCAGCCTGGTCTACAGAGTGAGTTCCAGGACAGCCAGGGCTACACAGAGAAACCCTGTCTCAAAAAAAAAAAAAAAAAAAAGAAAAGAAAAGAAAAAGAAAAGGAAAAAAAAGAAAAGAAAATTGCAGAGAACTCTGCATAAGGCCAGGGGAACCAGAGTGTACCCAGAAAGCTGCACTCATACCTATTTCCTGTGTTGAGGGGGATGTGGTAAAGTGTCAGCAGGACATGTTAACATTTATTTAAATTATTTTTGGGTGTGTGATTTTCTGTGGTGTGTGTGCTTTTGTGCACCCCGAGGCAGAAGAGGATGTCAGGTACCAGGTTCTATCACTCTCTGTCTTATTCCCTGGAGATGGGGTCATGTATCCAAAACTACCAGTGACCCTCTCATGTCTGCTCATCACAGCATTGCATTATAGGCACGCAGTCGCGCCTAGCTTTTTATGTGGGTGTTGGGGAATTAATCTGAGGATTAGAACTCAGGTCTAAGTCCCCACAGTGAATGCTCTTAGGCAATGTGTCATCTCCCAAGGCACTAAGACATTTTTTTTTTACAACTTCTTGTGAATCTAAACTTACTTTAAAATAGAAAATTAAGGAAAGAGGCAACATAAAAGTTTGTTTTACACACACACAAAGCCTGAAATAACACATCCTACCAGACCTAGGCATAGCACAGAAAGTTCTAGACTCTTCTGGAAAAGGACATCAGACCTGTATGGAGTAGGTCAGCTGTGGGAATGGTGCCACACAGAAAAATGCTAAGTCCTTCTACTTTCTCATGCAACTCTTTGTAGCATATCCTTTACTCTTAAGGCAAATAAGTGCAACTTGTCACAAGACCTGCTGCCTGGAGAACAATAAGGAGCTTAGTGACAAAAACCACAAGAGCCAGGTGTGCAGAAGTAGACACACAGAAATGAGGGTCCCCATATCTTCACATGTGGCACAGCACAGCCTCGATGCACAGCATACACAACAGCAGGAGTACTCAGTGATGAGCAAAGAAGGAACTACAGAGTCATGGAAACACTGTTGTCTGAATGGGAAATGTCCCTGTCAGGCTTGTGTGTCTGAACACTCACTCCAGCTGGGGACACTGTTGGTGAATGTTGTAGAATCCTCTGGAAGGGGAACCTTGTTGGAGGAAATAGGTCGATGTGGGTGGGCTTTGGGGTTTTATAGTCTGGCCCCACTTTCTGCCCACTCTCTGCTTCCTGATCTACTGATCTGTGACACAGGAAGGAGTCCCAGCTGTGCACTCCAGCCACTACGCCTACTGCTATGATATACACTGTAGATTGTACCTTCTTGAATTGTAAGGGGAGACAAACCTTTCTTACACTGCCTCTTCTCAGGTGTTTGATCACAGCAAAAGAAGAGCAACTAACAGAGAAACTCAAAAGAAGGTGGAAAAGAAAGAAGGGTAATGGACAGAAAGAATCAAGATTACATAATTAAATCTAGTCATGCGGATAACTACATTAAGTACAGTAGTTTAACCACCCTGTTTCAGAGGAAGAGAAAATGAAATTATATCCAAAAGCACGAAGACCAAGCCACACGCCTATAAACATATTTTACTTAATAAGATGTGAAAGGGTTAAAAGTTCAGTCATGAATGCATATATGTATAGCTTGCTACACTCATCGAAAGTTAATGAAACCATAGCAGGATAATTCACAGCAGAGTATTTCCAGGGACAGGGACGGTCACCTCACAGAAACAAAGGTGTCAATTAATATGGAGCTCATATCGACTCTGAACAGCCTAAACAGCAAACCAATGGGGTTTCAAAATACATGATATAAGTTCCAGGAGAAATAAGCAAGCCTATATTATAAAGGTAAGCACCTTTAACAAGCAGGTGGAACATGAGCCAGGAGCCTGAAGACTTGGGCAGCATTATCAAGAGACTTTATCTAACTGGATTTCCAGAATGTTCCATTCAACTACACTCAACAGACATTTTTTTTTTTTATCTTATCAAGTGTTGAGAAGCTTATCAAGATAGCCCATGTTTTGCACTGTAAACTAAACCTCAGTGACTATCAAAACTAAACATTGTATAAATGATGTTTGGTAATCTGGATAGACTTTAAACATTTGAAAAATATGTATACTTTCAATAGGTTAAAAGAGTCAAATGAAATTAGGGATGACTTTGGATTTCATGAGGTGAAAGCACATTTAGTAAGTAATGGGGAACCTATACTGGCAAATCAAATCTGTGACCTCATCTCCTATCTTTAGAAAGTACCTGCTCTAACTTCTCTGTTACTGGGATACAACACTGATCCAAAGCAGCTTAGGGGCAGAAAGGGTTTATTTCAGTGTATAGGATACAGTTAATCCAGGGAACTCTGGGGCAGGAACTGGAGGCAGAAACTATGAAAGAATGCAACTTATTGGCTCATTTGTAGACTCATGCTTTTCTTTTACACCCTAGGACTACCTGCCTAGGTAATGGTGCTGCCCACAGTGGGCTGGTCCCTGTATCAGTTAGCAATCAAGACAAATACCTACTGAAAGGAGGAAATGAGAATGAAATAAGAAAGAGAGAGGATGAAAAGCAGCATTCATGAATGAAACGAAGTTGTAACGATACCTTGGTGAGTGAGTACAGAGCCAGAACAAGCCAGAACAAGAAATAAACAGTGGAGACAGAGCAACTATGGGCAGCAGGTAATGAGAGTACAGGACCCACTTCCCAAAGGATGTCTTCCTCCAACAAAGGAAGCCTTGGGATTTGATATGAGGGGCCTGTGCTTGCTCACATGAGAGAGCAGCACATTCAGTTCAAGAAGGCTAGGAGCATGCTAGGCTTCTCTTCCCTAAAGGTACGCTGATGATGGAGGACATTTCCCCTAAGAACATCTGCTCACTTAGCTGCTAACAGCTTTCTTTACAGCATCCACAAAATTTAACCTGTAGTTATGCTGGTCAGGGAACAAACAAAACAAATGGCCAAGGTCAGTGGTGAAAGAGAGGTCCCTGCTGTGGATTCTTGTAGCGCACTCTATGCCAATCCACATCATACTAAAATTAATCACACACACACACACACACACACACACACAGTGCCAGGGTTACAGGCATGCTAGACCATGCCTGACTTTTTACGTGGCTTTTGTGGATTTGAGTTCCTGAAAGTCTTGAGGGAACAAAGTGGAGAGAGCTTGACTAGGATACCTAGAGCCCTCCTCTGCTCTGTGTGTACATGGGTGTGTGCACATCTGTATATACGAGGCACACACCACACACATACCCCACCCAAAACACAACAAAGCCACAAATAGCAGCATAACACTGCAACTTCTAAGGTAATTGAGTTTGTATTGAAAATACTCCCACAAAGGAAACCTCAGACATGGGTGGTTTTGCTGAGGGATTCCACTGAACTCCATATAAACTGGTAGGCTCTAAGGTTGTGCGCGCACGTGTGTGTGTGTGTGTGTGTGTGTGTGTGTGTGTGATTACTTTCAGGATGATGCTACAACCAAAGGTACTAGAAGAGAAGCAGGTGACTTCTGCCAGAAGCGGAAGGCCATACCACCATTCCTCAGGTTGTTGAGAGAAGCGAGGCAGGCTCAGATTGTGTCCGATGGATGAAGAGCTGAGGTGCAAGGTTAATCCACTCTCCAGCCCCAAGTCTTTACCTGGGGTGTGTTTCCCTGCATCCTCTGCCAGTTTAGATCTTAAAGGAAGAGTGGATGAGAGGCTGAGGAGAATAGGGAGGATCGAAGATGGGTGTGGGAAGAAGGCTGCAGCATGACTGGACACGCAGAGACACTAGGGATGCACACAGTTCCCAAGAAGGACTGCCCTTGTTCTCAGGTGGAGCCTAACATAAAAGATACCACAGTAAAACTTTATGTGAACGGAGACTACAAACAGCAACGTCCCATTAAGCATGCAGTATTTTAGTTCAATGTTCTTTTGACTGGGACTTGACATAAAAAAATGGAAACAAACACACCAGTCTTCACTTGTTAGAGCATAACACTTGCTGAGTGCATGGGAGGACCGGGCAATAGGCTTCGTAGAGATCCTGCCCTCCAGAGGCTAGGCGATGCAGGTTTAGGGTGTGCTGGTAGTAGAATTGTGGGTGCTGAACACCTGGGAAGAACACAGTGCTGGGACTTGACAGACACCAGGCTGGATGCTCTAATCCTGCTGCTGGATATCAGCCTAAATGACCTGGATCTTGGTCAAGGTTCACAAGTGTTTCCTTTGTCACTTGAAAATTCGCAGAGACAACCGAGAAGATTTATGCAAGGGGATTCTGTCCTTACTCTACAGGCAGGGACACTAAAGTCTCCTTGAGAAGCCTTTAAAGGGAAGTGGAGTTGGTCACTCAGTCAGGGTGTGTGAGCTAGAGTGAGGTGAGAGGGGTCCCAGAAACAGGGGGTCCACAGCAGGTCTCAGGCAGGTGATGTCCTTAGCTGGGACTGAGAAGAGAGGAGCAGGCTTAGGATTGGTGAGCACTGGAGGCCCCAGGTGGTCCTCAGCAGCTCCTTGGCGGGCATTCATGGACACATTAGAGACCTGGGAGCAGAAGGTTACTTCTGGCCTAGACAGAGGATGGTGAGGTCACTTCTGTCCTATACAGAGATGAACATGACTGGCTGGTAAGGGATGTGTCTTGGGCCAGTGACATGTTGGGGATGTAGCATGCCATATTCTCCTCCCATGGTGGCTGTGCTGGAGACCCTGGCTCAAGACACATCCTGGATCACTAAGTCCATCAACTTGCCGTGCATAATTGTTGCTTACCATGATTTCTGTGATGGTTGATCCGATTCTCATCATGCCTCTCTGTTTCTTGACAGTCCCTTCCCAGAAACCCTTTTGGCAAACACCATTGCTGTTCTGCAGCAGGACCCCAGTCCCAGAGGACAAGGCCAACCCTTTGTCACAGCACACAAAGCTCTGCAAGTCCCCAGACTGTCCCCCAGCTGCCTACATGCAGCACACATCTCAAAAGTTAATGACTTCACAGGACAACCCTTACTGGGTTGAGGGTGGGGCTTGGCAAGACCAGGTGGTCCCTGATGTCCCTCGTCCACTAGGGCGGTCCAACTGTGGGCAGGAAACCTCCCACTTGCTCACTAGCCCATACTCCATCTCCTTTCTCTTGTTCACTGTCTTGTCTGGTATCAGCTGACCCTCAGGAGTTTTCACCTTCATATGGCCTTGTTTAGGATCCAACTTGTTCAGAGCATGTGGCTGGTTCCTCCATTAGCATCCTCAATGAGCATCCTCCATAACCATGGGAGGAAGCTGTCCTGCCTTCCCTGAGTCTGGCATCTCTGGATGTCTTGTCTACAGTATTTCTTCAAGAGGTAGTTCTAAGCTGACCCATTCCCAGGGAGGGGTGAGGGCTTTCAGGAGATAAGATTTGCCACTGTGGGGCTTCTTTCGGCTCCTGCTTCGCCACTAAGCACTCTGCCCCATGAGTGTTCGTGCAGTCCCCTGACTCACCACTACTCAGTTTCTCTGCATGAAGAAACAGAACTGGGAGAATCTTCTCAAAGATCATAGTTAGATCTCTGTCTACAGCATTGCAAATGGCATCCAAGCATGGGCTAAAGAAAGTCAGACCCCAGAACCCACAGAGGGGTTGTGCACACAGCTGTCCATGCCCAGGTTTCAGTGTGCATAGGGGGCATGTGGGTATACCCATCCACACTGAGACTCCAGTGTCCACAGACAGTCTGTGGTTTCCGCTACCCACACCCTGACCCCAATGCCCCAACAGGGGTTATGGGTGCAGCCATCTACATCCAATCACCATTGTCTACACAGGGACTATGATTTACACTTTGTACTTGGATCATGCCTGAGGCAGCACCAAGGGCTGGAGCCACAGCCAGCTTTGGTCCCTGGGAGTTCAGAGCTACATTGTTGTTGAGCTGAGTGGTCCAGCAGCCAATGTCATAGGACCACAAATCTCCTCTTCTCCAGCCAGTGGTGACAAACCTGGAACAACACTCATTAAGCAGTGTGGTGGCCTCTATTTGTGATAGGCAGTGTGAGTGTAGGGCATTTCTGGGAATTTTCAGTGGACAGAGAATCTAGACAATCTGTAAATCGATGTCTAGGCCTCAAGGTTAAAGCCAGATAAATGGTGTGGGTGATGTCCTTATCCTAAAGAAGTCTGTGGCAGTGGCATACCCATGGCTGAGAAAGGTGGCTAGAAACAAGGGCGGTAGGAGTAGGTGGGGCTCAGCTTCTCATTAGACCAGGCTAGACCAGTTGACAATAGTGGGGAAATGGTCTGATAGTGAAGCAGACAATCATGGTCCTCTGACTCACATCAGCCTCAGAGAATCCCATTTGTGATTTCTTGTCTTTAGATAAAGGATGGATACTGGCCAGGGCAGTGCTGGGCTTAGAAGCCCATTAGCAGCAGCACAGCTTACTGTTCTGCTCATCGTGAACAAGACCCCTATGTGCTGTCAGACAGAGGGTACAAGCATCTGTCTGAAAGCCTGTTGGTTATAGGGCCAAAAGGAGGTAAGACGACACCACCTAGAAACAGAGAGTGCTCTGAGCCTCACGTAGAGAGTGTAAAGACTGGGTTTTCTCCTTTTACCATTGCCACTGTGACTGTCATTTGAGGACATTTTCACTCTGGGCTTGCTCCTCCCAGCTCTGGAAGTCTTTACCATGGCTCTTTTCTCCACTGTGTTAGTTTGTGTATGAAGTAGAAGCGTCACCAGGGGCTCAGCTGGCACTGTAAGAATGACTCACATAGCTCTGTGGTCCCAGCTTCCCGGCACAAACTCTAGATCGGCCAGCTCTGCTGAGAGTCCTCACAGGCAGGCCAAGGGCCTGCTTTCAGCTTCCGTCTAAGCAAACATTCAGTCATCTTTGACCTAACTTAATTTTTTTGGCATAAAGAATTATAAATATGATGTGCTTCACATGTGTAATTCCAAATTAGGTTAGTGAGCCGGGTCTGTCTCAGGGATGGATGATTTAAAGAGTCCTGTAAACTTGTATTCAGTTGCCATATGACCAGGGGTTCTATTCCTCAGCGTCTGCCCCAGAGCTGAGAATACATGAGTGTGAGCATTCACAATAGCAGAGCTCACAGAAGCAGGAGGTGAAGAGCAGCCAAGCCACCTGTGGGGAATGAGAAAGTGGCATTGGGGGCTGTACAGTGCAGCATTTCGTAGCTCTGTGGACGTGGGTGTAGGTGCAGCACACTGGCAGGGACTACCTTGTAGCTGCACCACAGAGACGAGCCAGGTTCACAGGACAATGTGGTGTAAGCCCATTTATGTCAACTGTCCCAAGGCAGAAAATCAATCTCCTGAGGGTAGAGCTAAGTGTCTTATGTAGGGGATCAGGAACAAATGCAGACTTTGCTTTGAAGATATTTTTGGAACTGTACATAGGGGGCACACATCCTGTGAACACACACACACACACACACACACACACACACACGCCACAGTGCTTCACACTAAAACAAATGGCTATCTCCACCTCCTGTAAATTCCAAAACCAAGGCTCAGAAAGTAGAGTTCTCACCTTATAAGTATGGGGAACTGGATTTGATCCCCAGAACCCACGTTTAAACAAAACAAAATAAGCACATTGCTGAAATCCCAACACTGGTGAGTAAAGACAGGTGGATCCTCAGCACTCGCTGATCATGTAACATAATTAGCAAGATCCAAACAAATGAGACCCTGTCTCAAAAGAACAAGGTAAATGGTTCCTTGGCTCCTGAAGAACAATACCCAAGATTAACACTCCTGCATGTGCATGCCCCACACACACACCGAGAGAGAGAGAGAGAGAGAGAGAGAGAGAGAGAGAGAGAGAGAGAGAGAGAAAGAGAGAGAGAGAGAGAGAGACAGAGAGAGAGACTGATGAAAGACTTCTATAAAAGAGCTCTTTATCTCTGCCTCAGCTTGCTCCCTGAAGATCTCCTATTATATAGACACTCCCAAATACAGTTTATGTGCTCTATGGGGAACAAATTTGCAAATACTTTATTAGCCCTGAAAAGAGACCCAGCCCATTCACAGTTATAGAGGTAAGCAGGAGGTTTGGGGCTGTACTTACAGGTGAGGTCAGAAACCTCAGATGGTCTTGTCCATCCGCAGGGAATGATGAACTGTACTGTCGATCAATTTTGGCTACCCAGGTTGGGAGATTCTAGGGCAGGCAGCTGGACCCCAAATATCTGGACTTTTGTTCAGTCTACACTTGATCATGAGGACAAATTGTATACTTAACAGTCTTTATCCCAAAGTCTCAGGTCAGACAGGAGATCTGGGGTTGCTTTGTGTTGTATTTCTTTCTCATATTCTGTAAGTCTAAGGAAATCTACCTGTCCTTAGGGCTCCTGGGTGACTTTGATCACTGAGGACAGACACTGTAGGAAGCCAGCGTCCTGCTGAGCATGACATGCTCTGGAGGACTCAAAAGTCCCAGGTAAGCTGAGGCCTCTCCCAGCTCCCCCCTCCCCCGAGAATGGCATTTTTGCTCTGGGAGATAAGAGGGCTGCACAACTGCACTGGTGGCCTTCCTGCTGACCTGCTCAGCCTGCTTGCTACAAGTGAATCTAGGGATTCCTCAACATTTATTTCCTCATTCACCAGAATCAACCTAAAAAGGTTCAAAAACTAATAGTGTTATTTATGGAAACCCAGATTCCTGGGCAGAATTCATCCATAATTTTGTAAACTTGTGTGCATTTGGAGAGATATAAAATTTTACTGTTGGGATAGGGGGAAATGGGAACTTACAAAGCATGCGCTCGTCAGGGCAGCTCCCAGCACTGTCTACCTTGCACAAAGCCATTATCCCCAAAGCCCAACTGGGCCTGTCCCCAGAACAGTGGGGGAACAGACAGCTTCAGAGTTGTTCTGCATACACACAAGTCTGTCTCTCCCTTAGACCCAGAATCTTGGACCTGAGCCTCACCATTCACCTACAGATCAAAGGTTCTGAATATAGGTTTTTAAGTTGTCCATCTCCTCCCATGTCGCCCTCTGTTGGGCAGGCCCTGTGAGCTTGTGGCAAAGCTTACTTCAAATAACCCCAAGGTAGCATCCTGGCAAGTGCCGGTTACTTTAGTTACTCTAGTACTGTAAGTCACTCTGCAAACCGCTTAGCAAAGGATGCAAGGATTTTGGCATTGGAATCCTGGAGAAAGAATATCGGAGACACTTAAGGTCAGTCATACTAATGACAGTCCCGTGTCTCCTTGATCTGTGAGAATCTCAATAGAGTTTCTTACCAAGACTTAAGGAGGGGTCCGTGTGGGGAAGAGAAGAGCAGCAGTGGAGCGGGAATGCCCTGTCTATGTCATCTGAAGCCCACACACTCTACTGCTAAAGCAACTCGGGAGCATGTGGGTGGTCAGAGCCTCACCCAGAATCTCTCTCTGAGTGAAAGTATTTTGGCATAAGCAGAAGTTCCTTCCCCACCTAGCCTGGATGAGCATTTTTGAAGTGCTTTGTTTACAATGCCCCAAGAACACCACCAAACATTCACTCTCGTAGGAAGGGCAAGACACAGTTCTTCCTGTGTTTAGATGACACAGAAACAGCCAGACCCATGTTGTAAAACACTTGTCACAGATCCCTACGTTCACTCACAATGTAGCAGAGTGACCCA
>JADRCH010000107.1:3822450-3853239 GCA_019843965.1 Rhynchomys soricoides | reverse complement strand
CTCACACACTTGTTACAGATCCCTGCGTTCGCTCACAATGTAGCAGAATGCAATCTCACACAGGCTTTCCAGCAAAAAAGGGGGGGAAAAAGGAAAAAAAATACTGCTTTATTGGATCCATTTCCTAACTACAAAGATAGCCAACACAAATATCAAACGCTTGCTTTCATATGTCAGTCTACTAAGAATGGTTCATGCAGCTCCATGATGCTAATAAACACAGGGTACATACTAGAGGCAGGTGGGAGGCAGCCTGCAGGCGGCCAGGATCTATGTGTGTACAAGGCGGCACGCGTCAGCTCTTCACAGTCATGTGAAAACGTTCAATATGGCTTTCAGACATTTGTTTCTTTCTGTGAGTTGGAAAAGGTAAGCCACCATCGTACAGACGGACATTTTGAAGATGCATCTTCCTGTGAGAGAGCTTTTCCTGTCAGGAGTCCGTCTGTCTGGGAGTAACTTAAAACTTCCACCCACAGGTGCAATTCAGGCATGTTCCATAAGGGGGCATTAACTCCTAAGGCACGATCATTAAACATGTTTTAATTAAACCATGCTTTTTTTTGGTTATAAGAAATAATAGGTCACTGCTAGTAACTGTAATAAGCAGCTAATTACACAAAGCCGACACCAGCCTATCTGTTACCAGTAACTAATCTGAAAACACACGATCCACAGACTGCGTATAGAAACATTGTTTTTGGTAATTGTTTTCTTAGATGAAACAGAGCTATAAGGCTTCTGTGAAATAATAATCTTGTAATTGAACAAATATATTACACTCCTTTTGTAATGGTTATTTACAATCACTTTCAGATGTTGCCACTTGGTAGCCTATGGGCATCTGAGCACAGCTCTAGAGTGCTCAGTAACTGCATGAGACAGGAAACAGTCACCTGCCTGTACAGAGGTGACAGACCCTGATGGAAGGTGATGGAAGCCGGGTCTGGACTCTGAGGTGCATTCTCAAGGTGGATACTGGTTATTGCTAACATGGAAGCCCCTGCTGGGCACAACAGACTGGTCATTGCCATCTCTGTCCTTGGATATCCATACATAAATATATGCCTAGATGCACATGCATGCAAACACAAGCTCTGTCCTATAGCAGGCAGGTTTGGTTCTATCCAGGACCCTGTCTTGTGCTGTTCAGCTTCCTTCACTATGTTCAAAGCTGGACTAAGAACAAGAATCCCAGGGTACTATTATTAACAAACCTGTGGTTTCAGTCACACAGAGGAGGGGGCTGATCATGAAGGAGCCGAGACGACCGGCTGGGAAGACCTCTAAAATGCACTGGATAAGGCAGGCAAGTCATGTAGGGCAGCCAGAAAAGCTAGAGATAAGCAGGAGACTGTAGCTCATGAGAATCCTATCAATGAATACAGAGGACAAAGCTTCCCGAGGAAGTGTTCTTCAATAGCTTTGGCTCCCACAAATACTCTCATGGTAGGAAATTCAATGCTCACTTCCATATGCCCTGGTGTGGTGGTCGGACTAAATAAGGCACTTCCAGTGTTTTTAATCCAGTGGGCAGGAGGGTCAGGCTTGGGGTCAGTCTGCCACACGGTGGGCCAGCATCTGCCCCTGGCCTTACTGGCCAGCCCTTCTCTTTCCTTGAGATGGTGTTTCTTTCTGGAGATGCAGTGGGCCCCTCTCCTGCTCCTCCATCCCTGTTGGAGAGCTACTTCTTCAGACATAAGCTCTTAGCGTTCGTTCGGTAGGTTGGGATTTCTGAGTGGTACCAGATGTGGGTCCAGTTTATCTCGTCAAAGTCTCTCTTACTGAATCGCGGTTGTCCGCACTGAGCCAATTCCTCACAGCTTCTGCCAGCTCCGATGTGCTGAATTAGGAGTGGGGGATAGTGCTGGAGAGGTCGTTCCGTATGATCTCATTTACTGCGAGTAAACAAAGGAGAGAGGATTAGGGAAATGGTGCCTTACTGCCAAGGACCGCATTTCTAATGGGTTCTAGTCCGTCTGTGATGCTTAGATGCCGCAGAATACCATCTCCAGGACAGGAGTCAACTCCAGGATGTTCCCTAAGTTTATAAAACAAAACATTGACACACCGTAACATCTCCTGGAAGGTGCTCAGTAGCGGAGACAGAAGGTAGTGGGACCTACCATGGCCATGGGCCTCCCTTTGTCCCTTTGTTTGGGGCACTTCATTTGTTTTTCTGAAGAGGATCAAGTCACACCGGCCCTCACAAACCAGTGATGGCCGCTATCAGTGTGTGATTTTTGGCAGATGGACAGGAAGTGAGAGAAGCTAGGGAAGGCCATCGCCAGCAAACAGCACAACATCCCTCCCTCTCCACCCTGCCTCTCTCTACCCAGCCACCTGATCCACACTGAGATAGGAAATGTCACTGGGCAGCTGTCACCACGTTCCATTTGTCTAACAGAGTTTGAAGGCAGGGCACCCACGCTGACGTCACGGAACTGCCTGGGCTTCCCTTCCTCATGAGCTGGAGCTGGAGCCCCCGCCTGCACCTAGATAAGCCCCTGGAGCTCACCCTCGGAGGCCCCAGCCTGTCTGAGGACGCTTCCTGGAGCCATCAGGGGGCGTGCGTTTCATCACCACTCCCTTCCCTAAGCTGCCTTTCAACACCCCTTCCTCAGCAATAGTTTTAAGAATAACAATAATAAAACGCAGTTGGGGGAACCAGGAATTGTGTCATGAGAACTATAGCAGAACGAAGCCTGACCGCACACACGCAGAGCTCAGCTCGCCCCAAAGGGGCTGCCTGGCAAGAGACTTACACCTGCGGGGCTCCCTATACCAGGGCCACTGCTGCTCCAGAACACCCCATGGGTTTGCTGTTCCTGAGACTGTTCCCTCAAAAGTCACACCTACAAATAAGAACCGTGGCTGCTTCCTGGCCAGCTTCTTGGGGGTGGGGTGGAGCGGCGGGCACTCCTGGGCCCCTCTGTGGAGCTCCAGGATTGATCCTTGACCACAGGACCAAGCACACTGTGGAGAGGGCCCACCCTTTGGTGTGGAAAATACCAGAAGGTAGGCATGCTCCCTCTGGCCCTGTGACTTCTCAGCCACTAATGAGGAATAACGAGGCCCAGGTGCTCACAGGCTGGTCTGGGACCAGCAATCAGGACTCAACTTGTCCCTGGAGTGCGCCCTGGGAGCTCCTTAGCTACCAGCATTTTCCATGATACTGGAGTGTGGGTGCGGGGCGGCTGTGCAGCCCTGAGAAGCAGCTAGGCAGCAGGGACCCCAGGAGGACCAAGGGCTGTCTGCTCTGTGCAATACAAACCACTGTCACAGGTCTCTCCTGAGTCCCTCCTGAGCCCACGCGGCTTTTCTCACTGGTCTCTTGACAACTTCTTCGGGCTGAGCTTCATGTTTGGCTCCCCAGCATAGGTCAGGGATACCCAGCATTAAGAGGCTGTTAGCTCTTCTTTCCCTTCCACGAGAGCAGCCTTCCTGTGAGAGGCGCCTGTCTAACTTAGACTCTACTTTTCCAGATTTAAATTAAAAAACAAACAACAACAAAAACAGTTGACAAAGAAAAACCACAAATTTCATTCCTTTAGGATTCCTTTCTTTCTTTTGTTTTATAGTGAAAGGGGCTTGCTTGGAATTAGGATTTCTTGGGGCCAAGCTAGAAGGGCTTAGATACTTGATGAAGCACAGAGCTATGTGCAGAGGCTCTCTGTGTGGAGGTGGAGACAAGCCACAGCAACCTCCACTGTGCCACACCCATCTTTGTTCCGGTGACAGACAGCTTCGTCTGACTGCCAGGGAGTCCCATTTGTCTCACACTGTCCTCAAGTCTTGAGCACTTTAGGGCTCTGGGTGGTCATTGCTCAGACTGGGTTCCCAGGTAGGGGCAGAGTTAGGACAAGCACTCTCAACTGGGGCTCTGGACTAGTGACTCTGAGCCGTGGGGGTGGACACGTGGGACTGGGAAAGATGTCTGTACAGTATGAAATGCCAAGACTAGGAGCAGAGCCACTGTTCAGAGGAAGAAGTGATTTCATGGGCTCCAGATATGTGTTAACTGGACTCTGTGCAAGAAGCCAGACATCATTCAAACATATCAGAGGGAGAAGTGGCATTGTGTTGCTCATTTAAGTGGTAGGATAGAAGGAACAGACCTTTCCTCCCATTAGCGATGCCTAATGAGGAGGAGTCTGAAGAACAGTAATGAGAGAAAGAGGTGTGAAGAGAAAGGTTGAGGTGAACCAACGAGGCAAGCCTGAGGTGAAGTGACAAGAAAGGAGGGATCTGAGGAGCAATGATGGTGAGGAGGAGAGCCAGGAAGGTGTGAGGAGCGACCAGGTAGGATGGCAGGGGGCTGAAGACAAGGCTCAGGGAGTAAGAGTGTTTACTGCTCAAGTGTGAAGACTTGAGTTCAAATCCCCAGCACAGCACACTCATGTTAAAGAGCCAGGTGTGTAACTCCAGCAGTTCAGGGTACAGGATCAGGAAGATCACAGGGGTTGGCCGGCTGCCAGCCTAGGTCAGGTTCAATGGGACACTATTTCAAGGGAGTGAGGTGGAGATGGAGAAGAATACCCAAATCTTCCTCTGGTCTCCACACACACCCACACCACACATCTCTCTCTCTCTCTCTCTCTCTCTCTCTCTCTCTCTCTCTCTCTTTCTCTCTCTCTCTCTCTCTCTCACACACACACACACACACACATGGAGGATGGAGGAAGAATGTTGCTGATGAGAGAAGGGATTCTGAGAAACACTAAGCTATAAGACACTGAGCTCTGAGGAATAAAGACAATTTAAGAGAGAAGCCTGAGGGATCTACCAGTAGGAGGAGGGAAGTCTGAGGAGTAGCTGTGTGGCCTGAGGTAGGTGATGGTTGCCCATGTAACAATGGGGCAAAAAGAAAGTCTGAAGAGCAGCCATGATGGGTGAGAGGTCTGAAGGATGAGGATGACGGGATGTTCAGACACTGAGCAGAGCAGCTGAGAAGCTTCTAGTCACTTGAAGGCCTGACAAGACCACAAGAAACTGCTTTAAAGGTAAAAGAGGAAGAAACAGGAGGTATGGGCTTCCCCTGCTGCCCACTGGAGCACCTGAGCCTCAAAGGGAGAGCCCTACTAAGAGATGGGAAATTACTCAGTGGTCGTCAGCCACACGGGTCCCCAGCTGGAGGCAGCAGTAGGCCACCAAATGTCTACTGGGCTTTCTTGTTTGGGGCTAAGCACTGAGTTCTCAGGAGAGCTCAAGGACGGTCACTGTGCACCTGTTGCATGGGTTCGGGTCACTGACCAGCTTCCCTGCCCCAATGCTTGTGGCCAGAAGTAGATCCCACTGTTTGCCTGACTCACAATGTACAGTTAGGATCGTGAAGTTCCACGAGCACAAACATTCTCCAGTGCAAGATGTTCCCCAACACTGCCTACGGGACTGAGTGGGACACTGAAGATGGACACCTGCTTTCTAATAGCGTCCCACACTGCTGGGAGAGATAGTGCTGCAACCATGAAATGCCACACAACTATTTATAGAGCATGTCCATGAAGTCACCTGTACTTCCATTTTAGAGGTGGGTAAGGGACGCTGAGGTGGTGTAGTTAACAGATGTCTGACCAACAACTGACCCCCCATTCTTTCCCTGACCAATGACTGACCCACACACACATTCTTTTCCTGCTGCCACTTTCTTTTCCATGAGGTCACCACCCTGCGTCCCTGTCAGCCCACATATCCCTGGCTCTGCTGGTTCCTCTGGGGAGGCTTTCTCTCTGATACAGCTGTGGTGATGACACCCACGAGTTCCCACCGTGTCTTCTCTCCACTGATAATTTCCATCTTCTTATTCAGCTTTTCCACTGACTTGAAGCCTTCTCTTTATAGAGGTGTTTTGAACTGCAGGTGACATGTGACCCTTACAACTTGCCTGAAAGAGGAACCTCTGCTCACTTACTCAGATGTCCCTTAACAGGATGTGGCAAACTGTTAGACCACAATTCAATTTAATAAGTAAGAAGGTTTTCCCCCTATATTTGATTTTCTCAAAATGCTCCTAAGGTGGAAACTATTGCTTTTTTTTCTCCCTCTAAAATATGCGGGTGGCACTTTGAATTGGTACGATAACCTGGGATGTGCCCACAGGGTGTGTATGTCCCTACGAATCACACCTACACACCCACACTCACACCCTCCCCTGTGTGCATGCCTGGAATCGAGTGAAATGGAAAGTCAGCAATTTTTTTTTTTTCAAGTATAAAAACTAAAGAGTTGAAAGTGCAAGCGAAGCTCTCTACCTGTGCTGGTAGCACCTGTAAATCCTAATGGAGTTCTAAGCCTTGCACAGAGGCTTCTTGGCTAGCCACTCACAAGCTGTGCAAACCACCCACAAGGCAGAAAGTCCTCCCCAGAGGCAGAGTCCTCCCCAAGTGAGATGACTGTGCTTACGCACAGCTACTGTCTTCTTTTTTATTATAGAGTGCTCCCAGGTGCCCAAGAGAGCTAGATCTTTGTGCAGAGAATACTGTGAGCCAACCAGAGTTCCCAAGAGCAGAGATATGGCTGCCTCTAGCTTGGCCTCTAAAGGAGAAAGCTTTTAGGTAAAGTCTCTTGACGTTTTATTAATTCCTGGTTTCTAGAATCGACGGAGGACCTTGGGTCAAACTTTAAGGAATGAACAATGATTTTTTTGGCTGTCATTTATTCACCTTTTGTAGGGTCAAAACTCCTGTCTGTATGGGGGGGGGTGGACCTTGCAACAATCACAGGAAGGAAAAAAGCAAACACTGAAGTAACTAGTTCTGCCATAGGAAGGACACTGGGAATTGTTGGCCTTTGTTCTCAGGCTGTCAGTAATGATGCTGTGGCCTGTGGAGCTGGGTCTGAGTCTGTGCCTCCTACAGCCACAGAGTCTCACCAGCTCTCCCCTCCTGCTACCTGTGTTCCCACTGCAAAGTCCACAGGGTTAGATGAGAATTTTAAAAATACACTGCACCAGGAAACTCAGGAAAAGCCTAGATTGGTTGCTCAGGGCCTGCTGAGAAAGTGACAGAGAGCAGGCGTACCAGTTTCTGAGATCCCTTGGCCAGTTCCACCCTCCCGACTCTCCCCCCATCCCCCATCTTCAAGGTTTTAACTTGCAGAGCTCCCGAGGGCACAGAGTTCCAGTCTCTGAGGCAAGGAGACTATTTACCTGCTTCTTTCCCTGCTAACTGCATCTCTTGCACTGGAACAAAGCACTGAGCATCTGGTGTGTGTCTCCCCCCCCCCCCCCCCGTTGCCAGCTCACGATGAGCACTGGCCTCTGAGGGGCTAAAGAGCTGGGTCCTTGGTTTGTTTTAGTCAGCTTTCCCGTACTTAGGTCAAAGGTGGGCAAACTGAGGTAAGCAATTAAAGGACCCCATGGAGCCTGAGCTGTCAAACTGTCCTAGAGTCAGTATCTCTCTTCTATCGAGCAGACAGTCATCGAACAAATACACCCCAGAGATGCAGGAAGCTAACTAGTGCTGGGGAGAATATGTTGCCGGCATCCTCTCTCAGAAACTTCATTCACACCGCAGCAGTGTGGAAGGGTTAAGTCTTGGGGTGTGAACAGTCGGGGGATGAGGGAAGCTTTAAAAGGTGGTCCCGACTGCACAGGATCCCACCGTTCCTCAGTGGGAACACCTCTGCTTCCTGCCTCATTTTAAAATTGGACATCTTCCCGTCTTCCCTTTGAGGACTCAACCCGGTCCACCTCGCACACCTTAGCAACAGTCCTGCAGACTGGCAATGTTATGTGCCTGCGGTGGGACTCTGCACCGCTGTGAGCTGTAACAAAAAGTAACTGTCCCAGAGGAAAGCCTGGGATCTGAAGTCTAGCTTATCACTGAGATGCAGGATGTCCTGTGACCAGAATAGGGGTAAAATAAAACCAAAACCAAAACCAAAACAAAACAAAAAACCCAACAAAACAAAAACCCTAGGAAGAAGGTGATACCTTAGCCCACCATATACAGGTGAGAAAATACCCTGGCATTGTTTGCAGAACAACCCTACCACAGATTTCCTGGGAGCACCTACAGGCTAGGTGGGGCCTCACTCAAACGTAAGTCACCTGTGGGAAGACCTTTCTTCCAAAAACCCACCCTGAGCCTGTGAAAATGGCGGTGGGAGGTGTGGCAGTGAAGGCGGCAGCTGGCACCAGGCTCACTCGCGCTCGCTCTCTCTCTCTCTTTCTCTCTCTTATGTCCTTCAGTTATCTAAAGGAGAAAGAAATGGCCCCTGGGCGAACATCTGCAATCGGGAGTGATGGCTGCCTGCTTCCACTGAGTACCTTGGCTGGACTTCCTCTCTTCCTCTTACTCATGTAATGTCCGCCATGTCTGGGATGATCAACTCATGAGGCTCATCTTGTGTGGCTCTCAGGAGTCCTATGTCACTATGAATCTTACTTTGAAGACAAACCCTGGTGGTCAGGCTGGCTGGTCCTCAAGTGGAGAGGGAAGGCAGGCCAGGTGGAACCAACCCATGGGTGTTGAGCTCCCAGACTGTCTTGGGATGGGCGGTTGTGACTCCCTTAGGGAATATAAGCATTTTCCAGGTTTCTACAGAACAAAATGGTGGTACGTGTCCACTGCACTCATCCAAGTCCTTGGCTGTGACAGTCACAAGGGTGCTAGTGTTCTCTGGTGAATTTTTTAGTTGTGACTGTCAGGGGTAAGGCAGAAAAGCCCCGGCAGTGGATTGGAAGTCACGAGGTCTAAATCAAATGCAAAGCAGAACAGAGCCTCACTCCACCACCAAGCCTATGCACAGGGCTCAAGATGGCCACCCAAAGGTTGTGCAGCCTCCCCTTGGGCTTGGGTAAGTTATCCTCCAGATTCCTAGCAGTGTACATGTGTGTCTTGGTTATCAGAGCAAACATCCATGCTTTGTTTTCAGGCCAGTGCTAAGGTGAGCTTTGTAAGCTTCTTTCTTGTCAGATGCAGTCATGAGATCTGGGCAAACTGGGAAAACGGTGAGTTGGTAGAGCTGAGCCGCCTCTACCTGGCCACCCACATGCCCACATGTTCCATTTGTCCCTCTTTCTTTGTGGGGCTGTCTGAGGCTAAGCAGTGACCCAAACATGTTCAGAGGCCAGTTGAATACCACTGTGCTGGAGAGGGGGCTGCCCTCAGCCTGGGGAATGAGGAACCGGGAGAGACAGGTAAAAATATTTTTGGTGATATTCAGATGCCTGATTCTCATTCTTAGATGCTAGATTCAAACTTAAAGCATTAGAACTCTGGTTCATCAACTTCAGGCCACGTAACAGTGTTACTTTCACATTTAAAACGTTTCATAAACACAGATAAGGGCCATGCTTTTAAAAACAAAACAAAACCCCACTGCTGTGGTATCTAAACAAGTTTCTCTGTTAAAGCAGCCGCTGCTCGCTTAGTGACACAAAGCCCGCCCCTTCAGCAGTGAAGTTGGCTCCAACAAAGAAAGAACTGTGCCTCCAGCCTTGGGAACCCAGGACACAAACCCAGGACCCTCAGCAAAGGCAGCCTGCAGGCATGAAGGCACCTTCTTTTTGGAATAGAGGGCTTTCCTCAGAGCTGTCTTCATCCCTTCTAAGAAACCCCACGTTAGACCATGTGGGGTCCCATGGTGGATTGACCCATGGTGTAAATAAACACACACCACAAAAGTCATGGCCACTTGCTGACTCCATTTTCCTCCGAGGGACAGAAAAATGCATGTTTTCCCCAGACTTCAAGCCATCGAGAATATTTTTATTTTTAAGAGAAGCCAAAATAACCCTGTAAAGAGTAAAACCAAACAGGAAGGGCATTCTCTCCCGTTCGTATGACTAAAAGATAATTACAAAAAGTATTCGTTAACCTTCCCAGAAAATGCACCTTTAGCTAAAACCTGTAGCTAAACTTAGACCTGGTGCCTAAGAGGAGAGCGATTTAGGTGAGCAGAACCAGAAATACTAAGGCTGAGTTCCATTCCTAAATAACTAACCTCTAAGAAGCACCTTGTATTGGCCTCCTCGAACGGTTCTTGGAATGAGGGAGTCTGTAGTGATCGTGGCTGAAACTCTTAGTGAATACACATTTCCGTTGTCTTAACTTTCATTTCCAGGGGACATGAGATGTGTATTTGCCTTTATGTGTTCTCAGTGAGCTGCTGGGTAACAAGTTCTTGCAGTTTCTAGATACCGCATATACAGACTCTGGTCTTACAGGAGGTACTGCATTACAAAGGAGCTAAGGGAGAAAAGGCCTTGTGAATTAGAGGGCAGAGGGCAGGAAGCCGGAAGGTGAGATACGTTGTCTCCAATGTCAGTATACTGGTGCCATCCAGGGGTGGCTAGGGTCCACACTTCTAGAATTTTTAGATTTCTCAAGAAGGTGCAACCTCCTAGCACAGTGGTTCTCAACCTGTGGGTAATGACCCCTTTGGGGATTTATATCAGCTCTTCTGCATATCAGATCTTTACATTATAAGTTATTAACATTAGCAAAATTACAGTTATGAAGTAGCAACCAAATAAATGTATGGTCTGGGGTCACCACAACGTAAAGAACTGTATTAAAGGGTCGCAGCATTGGGAAGGTTGAACACCTCTGCTCTAGAGAGTCTACGGTGGAGACTCCTTCACAAGTGCACACTTGGATTGGCCATCATCCTGTGTCCAGCAGTCTGCATGCCCACAACTGCCCAGTGGCCAAGTCTGTGCCATGTCTGTGAACCAGGCAGGGGAAGCATATCAATGTGTGTCATGACCACCTCAGCTTAGAAAATGCACACTTTCAGTGTGTCTGAAGGTGGCCCGCGCTTCTGTTTTTCTCAAAGTTGCTTTGGGAACCAGTGGAAACTTTCATTAAAAAGCAGGCGTTCAGCTTCCCTCCGTGCCCTGCACCTATCTCGACCTCCACTTATTTTTATCTTTTAATCATAATAAGCCACTGCCACGGGGCTTGCTATTTTCGGAAGGAGAGAGAGGGACAGCGGAAGGACGAGTGACAACAAGTCACGGTTTTAATAAAACATGACCCTCTACCTGGAGCCAGGCTTGCGCTGGCGGGCGCTGCTGCTACACGGGACTGTCAGCCGTTAAGACGGAATGATTTTCCTGCCGTAGGTAGCCTGCTTCCCTATTTAGCCTGAAAACTCTCCAGCACGCAGACAGCCGTGTGGAAACTCCAGCGGGGCTGGCCACGTGGCGGGAGATTCCACAGGCCTGGCCATCCAGCTGATGCAGGCTGGAGAATGTTTCCATATCATCTGCGCTGCTATTTTATCTGTGCCAAACTCCATTCAGCAATTGCTCAACAGCATCAGTAAACCACCAGCAAGTACTTTTTCCCCCCTCAGGGCTTTCCTTGTGTTGTTAGAAATCACAAAATATATCTTCCTAAATTATGAAATTACCATTCAACAGAATTAACGGAATTGAAAAAGAAAACAAGAAAGTTTAAGTGAAACTAAAGCCTGTGACCCTGAAGAGCGACCAGTATGAATTTCCACTTTGGCTTCTTCAAACTGCCCTGGCCTGTTCAGTATGGGCCAGGGTCTTGGTGCAAAGACAATGGCAGGCTCTGCTTCCTTCTTGGCACATTGGAAGAAACAGTGGGATTCACATGGTGCTGTACGGAGTGAGGAAAAAAATCAAGATAGCTGCATCAAGATGCAGAAGCCACACTCCAGTAGCCTGGTCCCCGCCTGGAGCGTGGGGAGACCCCAGCTGAGTGTCCTCAGCAGTGGTAAGTGTGAGGTGTCAGGTGTTGGATTTTAGAAGGCCTGTTTGTTCAGCAAAGCAGACAGCTCTAGGTTGCCAGTTTTCTATGTTTATGGGGGGTAGGGCCTGCTTCATTTGACCTTGAACTGGAGCCTCAGATTACCTAAGTAAGAGGTTATCAGTAATTCTGTCAGGTGTGATCACTTTCTTTTGTGTAAGCAAATAGTCACTAACGAAAAGGTACCGAGAAAGACATTGGAATATGAAGTTGAACAACCCTGCAGCCTTGGCCTTTGGCAGGGCAGATAAAGTGGGTGTGTGTCTGTCCTTGCTGGGAAGTGTGGTGGGAACCTACCTTACTAGTCCTGTCTGTTGGGACCACTCCCATTTGAAGATTAGCGCCTGCCCAAGAAGGCACTGCAGTGCTAGGGAGATGTCAGTAAAATGCTTGTCATGCAAGCATGGAGACTTGAGTTCAAAACCTAGGACCCCATGAAAAGCCATGTGCTAGGGTGGAGAATCAGAGACAGGAGGATGCCTGGGGTTCACTGGCCAACCAGAAAGTCCTAGGCCAGTGAGAGACTCTCAATAAACAAAGTTCCTGAGAAATGACACCTAAGGTTGACTTCTGGCACACTCACACTCACACACACACACTCACACACACACACACACAGATTGGCAACACACACCTACATCTCAATATACCTCTTGATGTAGCTGATCCATCTTCCATTTGAAGTGCAGACAGTGTGGGTACTATGCCTGCAACTGTAGAACCTGGCACTACCCAATGGTGACATCCTCAACCTTTCTGAGCCATGGGTCCCTTACATGCAGCCCAGTGGTCACAGCGACTGTAGCCTGAGTGGGGGGGACTCTGTTCCATTTGTACCTTCTGTGAGCGTGAGGAGAGCACAGCACTCATAGGTTCTGGCTGATCCATAGTCACAAGACTGTCCACAGAAGACACTAGGACACACGGGAGACCAAGCGAACAGCCTCCAGGAAAACACATTTTCCTCTCTTTCAAAATATTCCATATAATTGCCCAAAGCCCAGGAAGCATTTATGGATTTGTTTCATTCTTCATTATTTATATTTTATGTGCATGAGCATTTTGCCTGCCTGTGTCTCTGTAGCACGCGCATGTAGTAACTACAGAAGCCAGAAGAAGGTATCAGCTTCCCTGGGACTGGTGTTGCATATAGCTGTGAGCAGCCATGTAGGTGCTGGGAATCTGGAAGAGCAGCCAGTGCTCGTAACCACTGAGCCATATCTCTGGTCCCATGAATTTGTTTCTTAAAAACTGATGTCTCGGTGCTGTAGGTGATGTTTTGGCTGAGGTTTGCGGACATGTGCTGATTCTCAGGGTGTGGCAGCAGATGGTATTGGGAAAGAGGATGGATGGTGGAAACAAGGGCTGAGGAGCCTCCTGGCTTCCCCAGGGGTCTCTTTACAGAGGCTAAGCTGAGCAGGACCTTGCTACCCTCCAGCCCCACATCTTTAGAGCCTGGCACATATACTGTCTGCAGGGGTTCCAAGTCCTGGGACCACCTGAAGCCTCCACTTGAGCTCATCTGCTGAGCATGGGTCACCTCAGGGCAGCAGCTGGGCCTGATAGCTCTGACTCTGTGGGGGTTGACATAGCTTGCCTGGGCCTTCCTCAGACACTGGAACTGGAATTCAAATGACACCCATGCCGATCTCGCCCCTAGTCCCATCTTGGGTGAGCAGTCTGGCTTTTATGGGACTGTTTTTGAACATCACTACTTCAACTCCTGCCTCTTAGGCAAAAGCCCTGTGGATCTGTGCAGCTAAGAGGCACAGGATGGGTGGGTTCATCCTCCATCCACGATAAGGGCCCTATGTTCATAGCAAGCTGTTATTTGGTGGGACTTGGTGGCCATTTTATTCCACTTTTCTGAGAGTGCGACCCTCTTTCTTGAGCTTCCTCAGTGCTAGGACTACAGGCAGGCACCACCACAACTGTCTGTTCTCATAAACCTAGAGATAGAGTCTCATTTATCCTTATTACATATTACATAGCACTGGGTAGACTGGAACGCACTTTGTGGACCAGGCTGGCCTCAAACTCACAGAGACCTGTCTGCCTTTGCCTCGTGAGTGTTGGGATTGAAGTTGTGCATCACCATCTCCAGCCTGTGAGCCCACTGTCTTACTGTACACTTTATCCCCGCCCAGGGCCTTGGGTTCAATCTCAGCTAAAGTCCAGATGGCTGTGGTGATACCTTGGGGTGCAGAACTTCCGCCTGAGAGAACCTGCCCCATCCCCCCGCCCCGAGGCCTGGCAGCCCCAGGCTCCCGGCTTCCTCTCTCACCACCAGGTGTAGGGGAGGAGGGCCCCTCCTCTCTGGCTGTGACTCACACAGCCTGCCTCTCCTGACTGGCATTGCCTTTCCTTCACCCTGACTAGTGGGTCTGTTGATTTCTGCTGATGTCCCTGCAGGCTCCAGGAGTACATCAAGTCAGCTCTTCTATCTGAGCTTGGATAGGTTACAATCCTTTGCCAAGGGATCCCTCCTATATCAACTCCTACCAAGGATGCTCCCTCCTGGGCCACAGTCAGGTACCCCAGGATACAATTGTGTGCTCCTACAGGCTGCCCGGCTCTGCAGGCTGCCTGCTAGCACCCAGATGCAGGGCACTTCTCTCCCTTTACAGTTTCTGCTTGTTTCTATCCAGGATACCATGTCCACACTGTACCTTTCTGACCATCTTCAAAGGTTACTTGTCTCTCCCCCATGCCTGTTTCCCATATTCTCATAGCTCCTATGATAGGACACCTGAGGGATCCTGTGTGCCACCTCCCATGCTCTACTGAAGCCACTTGGAAGGCAAATCTGCCCAGCCACCAACTGCTGGCAAACAGTCACAGTCCCTACTTCGTTATTCTGAGACCTGTACAGAAAGCAGAGATTCCTAACTTGGAAATCAAGGAGAGGGAAGGAGGAGTCAGAAACAAGCAGGTAAAAGAGACCCTGTGATCTTGAGCACATATTGAACTTGAAGTGTAAAAAAAAACCCAAGATTGAATTTTTTTGTATTGATTATCCAATCATTAATCTTTACAGAGGTTATTCCAACACAGCACATAATGAGCAATTCATCAAAGTATATTAGGTGCCATGGAAGTTGCATTCAGTATAAAGGGCCATTAAGTTCTTTGTAATTGCACATTACTGGAGCCTTCCTCAGACCTAAATCAAATCAACAGGACTGGCGTGCACCTGCTCTAATTGACTCTGTGTGCTAATGCACGCTACTAGCAACTGCCCAACACCAGGCTTCACGGCAGGACCCTGGCTCCCAAAGACTATGGGTTTCAAGGGCCACCTCCAGCCCTACCTATAGGGCAAGCCTTGTCTGAGCACAGTTCTCAGGGACCAGTGAGAAAACATATGGAGGGACCCTAGGCTGGGTCATGCTTGCCCTAAAAGCTTCCTATACCTTCTTTGATGGTGAAACTCCTCACTCACTGCTCCTAGACTTAGCAGTCTACCTGGAGAGGGCCAGTCCCCAAGCCACCTTCCTCACAGTCCCCACCCCCATGCCAACAGAGATCTGGGGCCAGCAGGGAGACAGTGGTCTTCTGGGAAGGCCACCCATTCATCTAACATACCTGTTTTGTTGTGATCTCAGATTCTTCATACCCAAAGCCGGAGCTTGACCGTAATCCTGACTCACGGGACAGTTAGTATGGTCCTCCCTGTCACCCATTGCTCAGATTTTGGGTGTGAAATTTTTTTTTTTAAAAGATTTATTTTATTTATATGAGTACACTGTAGCTGTCTTCAGACACAGCAGAAGAGGGCATCAGATTCCATTACAGATGGTTGTGAGCCACCATGTGGTTGCTGGGAATTGAACCTAGGACCTCTGGAAGAGCAGACAGCACTCTTAACTGCTGAGCCATCTCTCCAGCCCCTGGGTGTGGAATTTCTAAACTAGTCTCACTACTTCCACCCAGCTTCCAGAGAGGCCAGAGATCTGACAGTTTCATAGACCTACAATGGTGCTGTCAAAAGGGCTTGAGAAGTGTGTGTGTGTGTGTGTGTGCGCCCGCGCGCGCGCGCACACACACACACACACACACACACGTGAAGGCCAGAGGACTTAGCTATCATTCCTGAACGCCATCAATTTACTTTGAGACAAGGTCCCTTATTGGCCCTTATTGGCTGAAACTTGCCAAGCAAGCTAGGCTGGCTGGCTAGTGAGCTCCAGGCATCCATCTGTCTGTCTGCATCCCTGGTGCTGGAATTACAGGGATTTCCATGAGCCTCCATGTTACACGGGCACTGGGGATTGAACTTGGATCCTCTCCACAAGCGCTTCACTGACTGAGCTAGCTCTCAGGACTGGATTTTGGTTTTGTAACTGATATGTAATAACTGCACCTGTTTGTGGGCCATTCTGTGGGAACAATATAGGCAACAGTGCAGGGGTGATGTCAGGGCAGCAGCAGATCATCTCACTTGCTTTCTTCCTTGAGACTTGGAATCAGAGATTGACTAAGGTGTCACAATCCACCTATCTGCTTAATAGGGTGCAATCACCATCCCATCATCTATGAATTGCCTCCATTTGTGGAATTTCTCCTGAAGGCCTACTGGCAGCAGTCTGTAATTTTAGCATTTCCTGCTCCCTTAAATTTGATATCTGAGGAACCTTAAACACATCTTCAGAATAAAGACCAACATCTATCTAGCAAATGACTTGTTCACAGGCTACCTGAACTTGGTCTGAGGTCCAGAGGTGGTCTGAGAGGCTTTGTGAGTAGGTTACCTTGGCCTAGGTAGCATAGGAGCTTCCACAGGCCACACATAGTGAGTGGCTAGCTGTCCTGACTGAGATCCTGCGAGAAGAAAGGGATCTCTGAGGAGGCTGGGGAGATAGAAGCCCCCCAAGTGAGGAAACAAACTTTGAATATAGGTACAGGGACTCCTGGGTGAGGAGACAGGGACTCCTAGGTAAGGAGGCATAGGAGACAGGGACGGATCCCAAAGTAAAGGAGACAGGGAAAATGAGACCATCTCTCCACCCCGTACCCCCAACCCCACCATGTAAGGAGACAGGCTCTCCATTCCCCATTCTTCAAAACAGGAGATAGCAAGTCAAGGTTTGTTCACATACAGAAGCAGGGTTAGATGATCTCTCAGTGAATCAAGTCCTGGCCATCTGGCTGCATAAAGAGAAACCCATGTCTGCACAGATCCGACCTTCCAGATGGGTACACAGGGTATTTACTGAGCTGCAAGCCCACCTTTGACCCGTGGCCAGCTCCCTGTCTGACTGGTCAGCTCTCAGCTTGCCCAACTCCTAGACATGGGAGAGGTGGCAACCTGGGCCCAGAACCAGCTGTGAGTGGAGCTGAGTCTATGATGGCTGGTGCCTCAGGAACATTAGCACATTGTGAACTGAAGGTCATGAACCCCATTTCCAGCCTGGCCTTGAAAGCAGAGAAACAGGAAGCAGAAGGAGGGGACAGGAAGTGGCTTGCTGGAGAAGGGACCACAAGGGTCTCATGTGAAGGTCAGCACCTCTGGCTTGGAACACCGGTAAGAACCACGTTCCCGCCACACCTCCCAAGAGATGTTCTTTAAATGAATGAATCTCCCGACCTCCAGCTACATACACTGTGCAGCACTTTAGTTCTGCACGACCACAACAGGAAACAGCATAAAGGAGAGAAAGCTGGCCCTTGGTCCTGGGAAAGCACTGCTGCCATTCAGCAAGAGAAAGATAATTTTCCATAAATTAATTAATTAATTAATTAATAATAAATCAAACATTACAGTTAATATGATGATGAAAGAAATTGTGTGGGAGATAGATAGAGAGAGAGAGAGAGACAGAAATAGAAAAAGACAGAAAAAAGAAAGAGAAAAAGGAAGGGCAAGTGTTAGATAGTAACAGAAAAGAGAGACAGCAATAAAGAGACAGTGAGAGATAAAAGGAGAGAAAGGGGGATAGAGTCAGAGACAAGGTTTAGGCGGAAGAAGCAAGGGAGAGAGACAGAGACACACAGAGAGACAGAGACACACTGAGAGACAGAGAAACAGAGAGACAAAGACCCAGAGAGAAACAGAGACACAGAGAAAGAGACAGAGACACAGAGAAAGAGACAGAGACACAGAGAGAGATAGAGACACACAGAGAGACAGAGACACAGAGAGAGACAGAGACACACAGAGAGATAGAGACACACAGAGAGACAGAGACACAGAGAGAGACAGAGACACAGAGAGAAACACAGAGGAGGAGAGACCAGAAGCCATCGCATCCCTTCACTGGGGTTTGAGCAAGAAGGACAGGCAGACTGCCTTTAACTTCCTTTAATTCCGCATGACCACTTAGCTAACACGCAGGATTTGACGAACACTCCGATCTCTTCTTCATTTAAAACACACCATAGACTCACACTCCACCGCTCCTTAAGCCTTACTCCACCCCGCAACCCTAAGTCTACACAGTATAGATCAATCGGGCCAGAGCAAATATCCAGGTGACTGAGACTGGCTTCCTCCCCAGCCCTCGCCAGCGCCTGCCACCTCACCCCAGCCATTCCTTCACCCTTTTTTTTCCCCCTCTCCCTCCAGCCATCTGCCAAGAGGAAATAACTTCTCTACGCTGGAGTCTAGGAAACCCAGGAAACAGTCTGAAATCCACAAAAATAATTGAAGTTCACTTTTACTGAGCCATTCAGCTTCATTCTGAGTTTTATTACAATGTCAACAAGAGTTTAATTTGTTTTAAAGTTTAGGTTCTTAAACTGGAGTGATATACAGTAGTTTGCAGCTTACTGGCAACAGCTACTGTGGGAAAAAAAAATGGGAAGGGGCACATGCAGGAGAGTCTAAGTTTGATGCCTGTGAAAGCAGGGAGCCTAGCCAAAGGCAGCAAACAGCACGCAGAATACACACACACACACACACACACACACACGCACATGCACACGCACACACACGCACGCGCACACACGAACGCACACACACACACACACCTCTTTCCCAAACTCCATTCTGCTGAAAGCACAGTTGAATACAGCACCAAGTCAGCCTGTCATTTGGCAAGAAGGCCCCTGTCTCTGGGTGAAGGGCTCCTCCCAGCTCAAACACTCTTGCCATGATCTGCTGCAGAAACTTTGCTCCTGAACCTCTGCCATGGATTTTCCAGTCCTTGCTGGGTGAACTTACAGCCTGGTAAAGTCATTTGTGGAGACAACTGAGACTGAACCGTAGACCCATCCACTTTACGGCAGAAACCGAGAAGGGGTATTAACAAAACAGTGGCTTTAAAAGCACGAGCCCTGGGCTGGGGAGAGAGGCAGAGCAGATCCGTCTTTGAGTGTGCATGTAACCTTGGCTCTTTGGAGCACAGCCCCAATGACCTGTGCTACCATCAAAGGACCCAACACCCACAGGCTGAGACCACTCCCACTTCCCTGAATCAGACACAGCTGTGAGTTTTCCCTCCTTACCCCCATCCTGCTCTGGGAGAAGCCTGAGCCTGGTCTGGTTTTCCAGACCCCAACCTCCTACCATATCTGAATCAGCAGCTGGAAGACCTGATAGGGACAGGCTACATCTGAGAAGACTTCACAGTGTGGGAACAGGGCTGATAAGACTCCCCCTCCCTGGGAGTGACTGGGATTGCTCCCTGTACTGCTTGGGAACAAAGCCTTTGGGCGGTAGATAACCTCTAGGAGGTCTGGATGCCTGGTCTATTGTCCTGTGTATCAGACTTGCTAGACCCAGGGGCTGCGGAGGCAGACACCCTTAAGAGTCAGTGGCCACTCCATAATCTGGAAGGAAGGAAAAGCCCTGTTTCAAACCTAAAACAGAACACAGTAAAGGGTTTTTCAAAATTCCATGAAGCTGATCAAAGTGACATGACAGAGACGCCAGAACTGGAGTCAGAAAGCTCACAATCAGCCCACACCACGAGACCTAGGCTGAGGAGTCCACACCTCAGCCTAGCTTCCCAAAGAGATCCTTAAGTCAGCCCGACACTCTGTAATGACAACCCCAGGCTATGAGAATGTCGGCCATCAAAGTTGGTTCACATGGCAGAAACAGAGAAGGTCCTCCAAGCAGGACCACAGAAGGTGTTCAATGCCACAGGCACGAGCGCAAAGTGAACCTCTCTATACATCACATACAGAGTTTATCACACAAATCGAGAAGGTTCTGATCTGCGACCCTGGTCCCATTAGACTCTCAGAAGCGTGTTTTACATACAGCCTAATTCTCTTGCTTCAGAAGTACCGTTCAATAATAGTTTAGTAAATTGACAAGTTTATTTTTGTTTGCTTTTTTTTTTTTCTTTTTTGAGACAGGGTCTTTCTGCGTAGGCAAGGCTGGCCTTGAACTCACAGCAATCCTTTTGCCTTAGCCATCTAGATAACAGGCAGGAGCTATCTCATCCAACTTAAAGTGATGTGATCCTGATAAGCGATATGGACCATCCCTGGGAGAGGCTCCCTTCTCACTGTGGTGCATCTCTGTCCAACGTCCTTTCAAAGACAGTCGGTATACATGGTATACCATGGAGCACTGACCCGTTTGCCTCTCATCCTCCACTCAGTCCAGGCTTTCAGGTCCATCTGAGCCCAACATGATCCAGTGCCCACTTCCTGAATCTGTGGGAGGACCACACTTCTGACTCTTCCCCAGCTGCTGGATATTGTAGCTGTCCTAAAGACCTCCAAAGAACACTGGTACCACTTTGGAGTAAGCGGTGGGGTTATATGGTAAACTTACTTTATCTTTTTAAAAAACTGTCAGTTTCTGTTCTACCCGACTCTTATCAGTAATATGTCAGGGGTCCGTTTTCCCAATGTCTTCTACAAAATTTGCTATTAGCAGTCACACTAATGAAATCTTACCTGCATTCCATAATGACTAATGATGTGTAATCATGCGTTACTCAACAGCATGAGGAGATATTTTGAAAAATGTGCCCTTAGGTAGTTTCATCATGGTGAGGACATTATAGAATGCACCTAAATGGACTATAGGCTCCATAGTATCACATCCCCAAGTGACAACCTTCTGGACCATTGTCTCATATGTGGCCCAATATCATCTTATAGACTATGACTGGAAATCTCTGGAAATGGCTTTCAGATTTCTGGGAGTTTGGGCTGAATTTGAGGCATTCCTTACAGATTGTGGACAGTTGGACCAGCTTGCTGTGTGGTCTTGGGCAGCCATTGCTCATCTTTGTCTTTTCTCTTTCAGTGGTGTCTTGAAACACAACAATGTTGAATTTTGATGAGGCTCAATTTGTCAGGTTTTTATTTTATGATCTGTGTTTTTAATGTCCTAGTTTAAACTAATCCAATGAAAGTCTTAAGATTTTTCAAAAATTTCCAAAAAGTTTTGAGTATACAATCAACCCTGCATTTGTGTGCATGCATGCACATGCACTGATCTGTTTGTTTTTGTCTGCTTTTTTGTACATGAATATGCAACTGACCCAGTAGCATTTGTTTAAGAGGTTAGTCTTCATTCTCATCAAATGGTTTGATATCCTTGTCAAAAACCAGTTTACTGTAGACCTAAGCATGTTTTTGGATCTCATTCCACTGGTGTATAAATCCTATGCCTGAGACACACCGACTTAAGGATTATAGCTCTATAGTCATTTTTTGTGTATAGGGTTTATGTTGTGTGAGAGTGTATGTTTGGTGTGTGACTGTGTCTGTGCTCACGGATGGAGGTGACAGGAGGTGGCCTCCTTTGTCACTCTGTGCCTTACTCCCTTGAGAAAGAACCTCCCACGGAACCTGGAGCCAGGCTATGGTCAACAGCCCTCTCAATCCTTCTTTTCCAGGCTATGGTCAACAGCCCTCTCAATCCTTCTTTTCCAGGCTATGGTCAACAGCCCTCTCAATCCTTCTTTTCCAGGCTATGGTCAACAGCCCTCTCAATCCTTCTTTTCACCCTATACTACTAGTGCCAGGGTCACAGACACGTGTGTGACCTTGTCTGGGGGATTTGAACTCAGGCCCTCATGTTTGTACAACAAGCACTGCTGCTCGCTGAGCTGTCTTCCCAGCCTCTAGAGCTTGCAGCGAGTTTTGAAGTCTCCAAGTGTGAGGTCTCTTAAGTTTGTTTTCCAGTTTCAAAATTCTGTGGGCTATTCTGACTCTTGGAAATTCTAATTTTCAGTCTTCGTTGATTTCCAGGGGTGATCCTTCGGTGGTCTGGTAGAGGCTGAGCTGATTCTAAGACTGGCTTGAAGAAGGCTACCATGTTGTCACTGTCTCTTGACGGGCATGTAGCCCATCTGCATTTTCAGAGCTGAAGTTCACCTCAGCAGTGCTGGTGGCCATGTGGCCCTCACTGCTTTAGTCAATTCATTCATAAGCGTCTTAGTCCTTTTAACAATATCAAAAGTTGGACCTTGTCCCTCTCTGTGCATTTGTCTTTATGCCTGTGCTACCCAAGTCTCTAAGGCTCTGCTCATTTAAAACAATAGTTTTTATATTTATGCCTTTACTCTGTACATGCAGAGGTTGTGGGGTGTGTATGTGTGGGAGTCAGAGGAGAACTCGCAAGAGTCGGTTCTCTCCTTCCATCTTGTGGACACCAGGGTTGGAGCCTGGGTCATTAGGCTTGGTGGCAGATACCTCACTCACTGAGCCACGAGCCTGCTCAGTCTTATTCACTCTTTTTCTTTTGGAGTTGATATCGGTTTGATCTTTCCTCAAGTTTGTCGGCTCTTCTTTTCCACCGGAAATCTTTTTGTTCAGCCCTTTGAGGAAATGTTCGAATGCTGGCCTCGGAAAATCCAAGAATCCAAGATTTTCTACTTGGGTCTTTTTAAAGTTTAGTCTCTGTTATTGTTGATATTCTCAATTTGGTGGGACACGGTTATCACACTTCAATGTAATTATTTAAATACTGTTTCCTTTAGTTCCTTGGACACATTTAAATAGCCAATTTAAAGCCTCTGCTACTTAGGTGAGCTCTTGAGACCTCACAGCGAGAGTGTCTATTGGTGTGGGGTTTTCCCTACATATGATATGAGACATCTTTTCCTGTTAGTTTGCAGGGCTCCTTTTTCTTAACTGTAACTTTTTTCTTTTTAAAATTGGACACCATAGTAACATTAAACAACAACTCTGGAATAAAGCCTTCATTTTTCAAGAATTGTTGCTGTGAAGACATTTCCCTTTTATTTGGTTGCTGACTTTCCTAGACTAATTCTTTAGATTCTTTATTTCTTGCAGTGAGGTGATGCTAAGTTTTCTGTTCCCTTCCTAGAAACCAGTAGGTCTCTTTCCTGGGGCTCAGACATAGGTCTGAAGAGCTACTGATCTGCGGACGGTCAGTCACTCATGAAGTTGTTCTAGGTGCTGAGCCATGACATCTTCCAGCTTTTATCGGGAAATGCTGCATTCTCAGCCACACCCTCTCGACTGTGGGATATGGGCCAGCATGACTTCTCTTCTGCTTGTGTGGTCTCGAGGCAGCAGAGGCAAGTACCTGGCCTCTTTTCCCGAGTGTACACAGGCAGTTGCGCACATGTGGTTATCCAGGCAACCAAGGATGGTAGGGTTTTGTCTGGCTCTTGGCTAGTCTCTTGCTTGCTCACTGACATCATAGTCTTTAGCAACTTCAGCATCACCATCACTGTGAGCGTAGCCAGTGGCAGCTGCTTTCCAACATACCTGAGACTGGAACTTGTCCCGTGAGCTTAGGAAGCAACCTGAGCTCAGACTGCACAATGGGTCTGGGGGAAGTCTAGCCTCTCCCACCATGGTAAGATTCCAGTTCCTTCTCCTGTTGCTCCATGGGACAAGGATGGGGGTAAGTGGCCTGGAGCAAAAACAGGTTTCTTGAGCATATGCTTTTCAACTTGCGATGTTCCCCTTTAATGTCTAGATTCTAAAAGTGTTGGCATGATAGATTTGCCAGCTTTGGGGACAGTTGACATACTGAGAACCCCCCCCCTCCCTTGTTTCAGAACTTTCATTTTCTATCAGCCCTTGCCAGCTACCGGAATACCTCAAAGAACCAGAAGGAATTCTGTGATGAAGAAAACAGTACATAACAGTCCCTTCCATAGCTCCCAGGTCAGCCCATGCCAGAGATCTAGAGTGCTTGCCTGCATGTCTCAGGGTAGGGGGATAGTCCATGGTGGAGCTGAGCCTTAGGGAGACAGTATACTGGAGTCCCCAGATCTGACACTCACGACTGTCAAATGACATCTCTTGAAGCTTCAGTTGCCTTTTGTACCCAGGAAGGTGAAAACGGCATCTTCTCCTGCTCGCAGGAAGGGGCCAGCGTGAGGAGTTCTATTGGCTGCTCCACAGTGCTCATCCATTGCTACCACTGGTTTTCTTGTGTATCAGCATCATGTGTCAAACTGGGCTGAGGATGATATTGGTTTTGGCATTGATGGGAGGGCCTGCACTATGATTCCAGCCACCAGTGTTCCTCTCCCCTGGATCCTCTGGATCCCAGAAGCAAGAACACACTGTGGCATCTAGAAGGTTCCTCAGACAAGTGCTGTTGCTCCAGAAGCAGTAATCCTAGTGCCAGGTGGGTAAAGGCCCTGCCAGTCTCCAGGAACAGTTTCGACAGAGATCGCAGAGGGCGTCAGCCACACTCCTGATGGCTGCCAGCCGCCAAACTCCTGGAATGTGATGGACATACTTCTAAATGCCACCCATGCTTGATGGTTTTGTGCTCTGGAGCCAACATAGTGGCACATTGTTCACTGGCTCGCAGATCTGCAGAATCATCAGAATGTGGGAAAGATGCTGCCTGGATTGCAGCACTTTGCTTTATAAACTGATAGAAACACCCTTAGGAATTTTCTGGAAGGATTTTTAACCTGTCTAGAGGAGGAGGACAGCAGCGTTTCCATGCAAGAAAAACAGCCACACATGAAGATGTTGCTGCTGTTCAGAGTTTGCCATGAGAAATGGAAGCATCACAAATACACCCACAGAGCCACCTCACAAAGATGGCTCTGAGCATCCTCCTGGCCTCTGATTTCCGCAAGGTCTTTGGCACTAAATAGCATAATCTTTAGGCTCACAGAATCTTTCTAGCTCTTGCCTTTGGCTTTTTCTGTTCTACCTGCTGGCTTACTTCAAATGAACAATTTCACAAACTTTTCATTTAAGGAAGAGAACAAGCATGGCAGACGATTAGTAATGGGTGAAAGTGATGCATTCGAATCTGCTCTCCCAGTGAGTAGAATACATGGATGGTAGAATGATACCACAATTAAAATGCAGGCTAACCCCAAGTGCTCCACAGATGACATATACTGCCCAAACTATGTAACTATGTAACTATGTAAAGAGTGCACAGAGCCTAGAAGACCATCCAACCTAATCCCTCAAGACGCAGTTGTCTAGTGGAACAGTCCTCCCCCTGCCTTCCTGCCATGTAGAAAGTACAGAAACTCACATCATGACCCTGCAGGGTACAGGCTGCTGCAGCACCAGTACAGGTCCATGGTGGCCAAACACACCCTATTTAGAAGGTCTGACTCAGCAGACAGCTCAGAGCCCTCACCACCTGCCTGAGTCTGCCTGCATGGAAGGGACAGATAGCCTCCAGATGGCAGAAGGCCTGGGCCTGAGCCCTGCTTTATTCCATCTTGGAGCACACACTGACCCTTATGAGAATTCCCAGCAAGTTTCCAGGTAGAGTTTGCCTGACATCAAGTGCGGCTCTACAGGAGTGTATCTAGACATAAACTGGAATACGTAAGCCAACATTGCTTGCCTGATGCCCTGTGCTGTGCATAAGAGCTTGGAATCGGCCTTCTGTGGTTTGCTTAATCTGCAGTAAACAGTTGGAAACCCCACTGAGCAGCAGCTACAGGCCTGGGCCTGGTGAACTCATGAATGTTGGGGACCCTCCCTCCCTTGGGGACTCCAAAGAGCTATTTGTAAAGCCTCCTGGTCTATATTGTCTACAGCAGTCTCAGGCTTGGTGGTGCGTAGTACAATCTTTGTACCTCCCAACTCACAGGCAGGCACCGCAGGGCATGAGGGATTCACCCGATGAGATAGATGCACGGCTGAATTCTTTCTCCTATCTGTCATGGGGTGGCCTGTGTCCGCAGTATTCATGGCTTGGTGTGTTTGATCGCTGAACACAGGCTCTTGCCATCATTGCTAGCAACAGGGAAGGCTTGGGCCTGGGCACCCAGCCAGTTTTAGTCAAACTTTCCATGAGGAAGGCTTTTTGTTCTCTTCCAGAGTAGCTTAAGCTCAGGAAAGAAGGGGAGGGAGAGTGAAAGAAACCCAGGCGGCCGGCAGACACAGCTGGGCGGCCTTGTCTACCTGCTTGTTGTTTTAATGACATCTAGACTTCTGGACACCCAGCAGCCACTGATGGAGCTGAAAGGCTCGATTGTGGCAAGGGCCGCAGGGCGGTCACCACTCGTGTGTGTGGGGGGGGGGGGGGGGGCAGAGTAACAGACCGAGACACAGTACTGCCTCTAGGCTGCTTCAGCCACAAAGCTGGAAGCAGGCTGACTACGTGGCACCAAAGCAGTTCTGTGGCAGGGTCCCATCTGCACAGATGCCTGGTGTGGTATTTTAGGAGTTTCCAGATGTGCTTGAAGTGGAAGCTTTTTGTGTAAGGGAGATGCTCACGTTCATATGGTGATCAAGAATAACACGTCACGCAGTTCAGTCCCGTGACAGGCAATTTAAGCAAATGTTACAATAACAGTTAATGTTCAGCTTTGGTGGAAACTTTTTTAAAAGACTGCATTTAAAATGATGTGTGAGCCACGGCACCGGCACCTTCAAAACTAACCATGAAAAGTTTAGATCGAAATCTTAAGTCTTATGCAGACTGTTGGGACAAAGAAATTATAACTGAGGTTTGTGAGTGGGGCAAATACGTTTTCAGCAAGACTTAAGAGTAGAAACAGAAAAAAAGATGCCTGGAAAAGGATTTGTTTTCTATCCATAATTTAAACTGCTCCTTGAGATGAGGAAAGATTTGGAAAGTGTGCTACCCTCAAGTTCTAATGTATGGCTCTGCAGACCCAGTGTGGGGCACACCATGCACTGCACCACAGGCACTGACTTCCTGATGTCTCACAATGCCAATACTGAGAACTTATGTGTACGGAGGGCCACGGACTCTCAAAGCCTGGATGTCATACTTTAGAACTGCCTTTTCTCTCCGTGTTCCCAGAAAACAAAATAAAAATGCCAAAAAAAACCAAACCAACCAACTAAACAAACAAAACCCACATGAAAAACAGTCTTTGTTAAAACCCACTCCTCCTCCTCCTCCTGCCTCTCAGGCAGGGCAGCCATAACGTGGCATCAGCATCCTGTAAGCCTCTGAAGCTGGCAGATGTAATTAGTTGAGGCCCCTAAATGCTGAAGGGCTGGTTGGGGATCAGCCTCCTATGTTGTTTACTCTGTGCCTTGTAGCTTGGGACCCTCTATGTCACCAGTTTGTCCCTGTGTTCCTTCCAACAGGGACCCTGTACTGGGAGACACACAGTGCTGTGGAGAGTGTTATGAGCATCCCCCTTCTCGCTGACAAGGGAGATTCCAGAAGAAAGCAGAAGCCCGAGGCCTGTTCTACCCTGCCTTCAACCTGATGCCAAGTAAGGATCACCCCTAACCCTCCCTCGTTCAAACAAAGTGCGTCTTCCTTAGTGTATGTCTCCCCGTTGGGTAAACTGAAGAAGGCCGACCGCCTTCTAAGCAAGAGGAGAAAGGGACTCTGACTTCATGAATTAGATTTTGAGGTGGGTTCTGACCCCCACCCTGCTCCTTCCCTGCAGAATTCTGAGACCCACTGGAAAAGACACAGTATCCAGGACAGGTCCCCATGCCTAATACTTGGTTCTTCTTCTTAACCTTCATTTCCTGTTTTCTACCTCAGCATCCTTTCCTCACACTCCAACAGGGGAGACTCTAAATTGTTCTCTCAGAGCACACAGTAAAATCCAACAAAATACGTCCCCTGACACGTGTGGGCAGCCCTGGTCCCGAGTTCTGCTATGTTGCTTCCTGGACACAGTGTCCTCTCCTCCCCAAAGGCTCACCTGCTCCCATTCAATGCCCACAACAAAGCTGGTCTGACGTCGGCCACTGTGGCCTCTGGGTCAGTGGGAAACCTGGCTAAGACCAGCTTCCTGTTTCTGGGCCAGAGGGCACTGCCCAGATGTGGGAGTTCTGGGCTGGCTGGTCATGTGGTCTGACCACATGACAATGCTCCCACAGGCCCAGACTAGCACTCCCTGAGGCAAAGTAGAAGGTGGGACTCTAGACACAGACTCTAGTGTCCATTCTGGCCACAGTGTCCACCTGGGCAGGTACCAGGAACACAGATAGACTCTTCATGCTAAGGAAGCGACACTGAGAACCATCCCTGGGATCCCAGCCCTGCACTTATGTGTAAGTAGGTCAAAGACAAGTGAAACTTGTCAGGGTTACTCAGGGCAGGGACAGTCCTCCAACATGGATCCAAACAGAAGAGACCCAGGGAGGCCTGGAGCCTCCCACAAGACTACGAGAGCTTATTCAGAGGCGGATGAACATGGCCAGCAAATGTACCACAGAGGAGTACCTGGCTCTAGGTTCAAGAATTGAACCTATTTTTGAGCAAAAAATTTGTATGAATCACTCCCCCAAAGCTTTAAGTTAGAAGTCCGGAGGGGGTTATTCAGTAAGAAGTTTTACAGCCCTGGAACATAAGCTCCTTGTCAACCAAGTGCCTGAGGTGGGGGTGGGACAACCCTGGGTCCTGTCCACAGGGAGCATGGAATATTCTCTCATCTCCAAGCCAGCTTGCCCCATGCCTGGGGCATCAAGGAGAAGGTACAGAAGCCAGGACATACCACCCTCTTTCAAATGTTCTTCTCAAAGGCTCCTTTGGAATAAAAGGGTCGTCAGGCTCACAGGGAAGGGTGGCTGAGAGGCGGCAAAGCCTCAGCCTCAGAGGCGGGAAGCTGAACAAGCCCTGGCGCCATCCTGGGCCTCACTCGAGTCCAGGTGCAGCAAGGAGCTGGACCTGTTCCCGGGCTGCACCTGGCCTGGGAAACAGCCCACATCTGGGGAGACCAGCTGGCCTCAGAGGGAGCCCCAACTCCCACAACCAAGCAAGCAAGCAAGCTGGAAAACACCACCAAACCCACTCCCAGTGGGCAGTGCTCCTGGCCTTCAGTCACATGTCTGGCCACTGTGGGACAGCAAGGTGTCCAGGAGAAGAGTAGCAAACCCATGGGGAATAACAAAGGCACACTTGGTCATCGTGGAGAAATATTAGGGTTCAGAGAGTCTGTGCCCACCACAAGCAGTCTAGGCACAGCTGGACACCTTACATTAACGTCTGCCGCTGCCCAGACTAAGCTGCACCGTCCTGGAAGGACAAAAGCCATCGTGGAGAGAGGCCCCTTGGCATCTCTCCTATCTGCTTGGCTCCTGACACTGCTGTCCCATTTGAACAATTGTACATGGCCACCTACAGTACCACTGCCCTGAACCAGGCGTTGACTTAGAGACTTCTCTCTAAGGAGCTTGTACCACAAAGGCCACACTCTGGGGGAGGCCTTTTCTGTTGTGACTATCTGAGGTTGATGTGGGCAGTCGTTTGCTTTACTTTTGACACCAAGTGTCAGAGAATTCACTTTAAGCCAATGTGGCTCAGGCGCGGGGCTTACCAAGATTACCAAGGCAGAACCACTGACATGCAGCCTGCTGGCTGGAGACGGTTCTACATGGTGCAGCTTGGGAACTGTCTTCCACCCATGTCTCCCTTCTTTCCCAAAGTCAATGGCTGTGTGCACACCTGCTCAACTGTTGGCACTTACCATCATCCAGGTACAACTGGTCCAATTCCTCTGGTTCTTGCTTGATCACTACAGGAATAGGGGCCAAGTTATGGTCACTGTCCTCACACACCTCTGGCAGTACGGCTGGAGATTCATTTCTTTGAACCTTCTGCTGTTGTTGCTGCCGGTGGCCCATGTCAGGAGGGAGAGCTGAGGGCTGTAAGCAGGTTGGCTCGTGGGCAGCAGATGGCAGTGGAGAGGAGGGGTTGGTGGGACAGAGCACTTGTTGGCGACCAAGGGGACAGCTACTGTTCAGATGTGGACTCACCTGCGGCTGTAGCCTGGCGGATGGGGGCTGCTCAGGCGAGTTGGGCTGGATAGCCATGGGTCTCGGCACTTCCTGCATGGTGGGGGCCTCTGAAGCTGGCGGCTGAAGTCCGAGGTGACCGCTGTGGCCTGGGTTGGTGAGGCCCTTGGTGTAGGCAGGAGAGGAAAGGTCGTGGAGCTTCGGGCTTGCATTGGGAGGCGTGGGCATCAGTGTGTTCCTCTGGGAGCAGGGGGCAAAACCAGCCACGAGGCAGGAGCCGGGGTCGGGAGGCATGGTGAGCTGTTGGCTATAGTAAGGTCTCGGCAGAGGACTAAGTCCCTGGCTCATTGGTCCACAGGTCAGAGCTGGCTCAAAGTCGTCCGTGGGTTCTGTCTTTATAATTGGAACTGTGAAAAAGTTAAATAAACATAAGTTGCAGATGGGTAGGCTAGGCTGTGGCTAGGATACCCCATGCAAAACAAACAGCATTCGGACTGAGCCCCTCTGTCTCTCCCGGGTCTCCCACCCAATTAAAAACAGGGTGCGTCACTGGCTGAGAAAGTCACAGCTGGTTCTAATTCGAAGAGGACTATTTTCCTTGGCATCTCCCCCAGCACTAGCGTGCTATAAAAATCTAGTTGCAAACGGCAGTAGGAGCTTTGGGCCTGAGGGCCTGTGGATTTGTAGCAATCAAAGTGAAAACTTCAGCTTGGAGGTATTGCTGGAGCTGCTACTGAGGACTCTAGTAAGTTCTGCTAATGTGGAAACTGAGCACGCACTGAGTTGGCTTCAGTGAGAATCCAGAGGTAGACGACCATCTGAGAGAGTAGAGAAGGCAGGACACGTTAAAATAGAAGGACACTTCTCTGTGGGCAAGAGCACCGTGTCTCTGTGTATCCCTCCTGGCTCACACACCCAAGTAAGGATGGCTGCAGCCTGCCTCAGGAGACCTGGCAATCCTGGGAGACCCCATAGCCCCAGGAGATCAGGCAGCCCCTGGAGACCAGGC
>JADRCH010000107.1:3747861-3822440 GCA_019843965.1 Rhynchomys soricoides | reverse complement strand
CCCATAGCCCCAGGAGATCAGGCAGCCCCTGGAGACCAGGCAGCCCCAGGAGACCTGGCAGTCCCAGGAGACCTGGCAGTCCCAGGAGACCCACAGCCCTAAACAGGGCCTCCCAGATCTCCCTCTCCACTTTTAACAAGAAGGCCCCCCAGTACAGGGAAGAGCCCACAGAGAAGATGTAGCCTCCGTGGTCTGGAACTAGCCCCAGGCTGTGGCTAGAGCAGACTCCAAACAGCTTAGGGGCTTAGTTTCTACAAGACTGCCAGGACAGAGGAGTGTTAAAAGCAGAGAAAGAGGTGCCAAGTAGACCCTGCTCTCCCCATTGGCTTCCTGGCCACTGTCCTCTTGTTAGTCTGTCTCTTTCATCAGAGAGCTGACTGGGTGGCTGAGGTGCTTTGCAAGTGATCCTCAGCAGCACTGTACTGCATAAGCCATGTGCATGATGAGCATACAGACTTCTCCAAGATGTCTCTCGTCTTCACACGCTATGCATGGGTGGGTTTGGCAGCAGGTCAGCCACGTGAGGGACTGCCCAGCCACTAAAGCCTCTTTTAGAGGCACACACACTCCACGTACAAACACACATGTCACAGAGGGAGGCCTGGCTTCTCCATGAATTATATGAAAGCATATCTGCATTTTGAGGAAAAATCTTTAGCTATGGTGTGAGCCAGCAGGAATGTGCATCTGTTCTTCATTAGGACCAGGCCTCTGCACCACCAGCTGCTGTGAGCCATGAATGTGGAACCCTTCTGAAGCCTGGCTCCATTGGGAGCTTCCTGGGAAGGGCAGCCTCCCGCACAGAACGGCCCCCACTGTAGGCCCGGAGGTTCTGCCCCAGACTTGGGCTAGGGATAAGTTGTGGCTTGCGGGCCTGTGGGCCCTCTCCTCACCTCTCAGTGGTAGGTCACATGACTCCCAAGCACCAGTGGCTCAGCCTCTACAGAAGGCAATAGAGCTGTTGACTACTGCCTGTTCCCTCATCCCATTTTTCATTCATCCTAGGACTTAGGACTTCTCCTGTCTTGAGTGGGTGAGGCAGGTGCTGGAGCAGCTGAGTCTCAGAGGAAGCTAACAGGCATTCCATCAGAGAATGACAGTGTTACTTAGACTGTCAGCTTGAGACCCTTGTATTCAGCCCAGAAGCCACTCTTGGCTGAAGTAGCAATGTCCTCCAGGTCAGTACTCAGCATGCAAGTCCAGGTGACCCAAGGTGTGGCCACAGGATGACCCCACAGTGGCTCATTCAAGCGACTTGAGCAGGTGAGCCAAGGGCGACAGCTAATGGAGAGCCGATCTTCATGTGGTGCTTCAGGAGTCCTCCAAGAGAGGCTGTGAATCCTTTGCTCATGAAACCTTGTCATACATGCCCATCATGGCTCTGGAAACTAGGTTGCTTGTGCTGGATTCACACCAGAGACGCTGCACACATCTGATCAGGTAGTCATGTGAGAGAATGGTAGGCCATCTGTGGGCTGCCAGCATTTCCCGTGAGTCAGATGCTACAGAGGTGGGACATAGGTGCCTGGCAGTGTGCTTTATGGGTTGCCTTCCAACAAGGTCTATAAAGGTCCACCTGCCTGGAATCTAGGGCTGACCGCTAAGCCACCCCTGGGTGTCAAAGGAGGGAGGCACCTGTGGATAGGGGAGTGGACCTAGTCACACAAGAAGGCCAGGCACATATTGAGATTAAAGTGCCTCAGGGTCCAGGTTGCTTTTTGGTGGCTTGATCAGCACAGGATCTGGAACAGCTTCTCCCAGTCCTCCCCATTATGCTCCCTATCTGTAGCCTCTGGAGCTGTGGTGACAAAGGAAACAAGGAATAGGGACCCCATTGCAAGTACTTCCTCCACACAGAACTTCCTAGAAAAGCCTCCCGGGGAAGGCCTAGTTCAGCTCACCAACCACCCTGTCTGTCCTCTTCCCTGAGCCATGGGAATCGTCAGTACAGGCAGGTGGTGGCAGCTCCCTTCTGGGCAGGTCCCTAGACTGCTTTGTGGGATGGGAGGCTCTGCTAGGAACAAGGACGGTGGACATCCTGGCATTTAACAGAAACGGAAGGAAGGGGGACCCATCCCTCTGACATTAGAAAGTTGAATATATGAGATCAGCTATGGGCCCCGCCCTTCCTAAGGAGTGTATCTCCCAGGAGCCGCGGAAGAACAGGAAGTCCCTGGCCATCTGGATTCTACAGCTTACAATGAAATGTGTTATGCAGGCACTAACTCAGTTCCAGGCACGAGCCCGTCTAGACGGCTCTGTGGTGGTAAGCCATGCTTCAGAAACGACCCCAACTCAGTATCAGTCCAGCGGGCTCAACCACATTGTAAATCCAGAATTGGCAGGAACCGGGTAGAAGTCAGACCCTGAGAGGCACCTGGAGCAGAACTGTGTCCAGCCAGTTTCTGTGATCACAGGCCTGACCCTAAATAGGCACTGATGTCGCTAGGAACAAAATTACACCAGCAAGAAGAATCGTGGGCATGAGTTGCTCCATTCAAAGCCAGTATCTGTATGTGAAGGTTCAGTTCTAAATGAGACTAGTCATTTTCAGAGCTTGTGATTTAACAAGCTATGAAAATAAAAAAAAAAAAAAAGTACAATGACTGGAAGGTGAATTATTTCCAGACTGAGCTGCTCTATTCACTGCACTCGGTCCTCAGCCAGGTCCCAAGGCCAGTGCAACTCTCCCATAATGCAGCTTATAAGATCTGCAAAACCCAGCCCCAACTGCCCAGCATGACATGAAAGGCACAGTCCCAAACACAGCTGCCCAGTAAATGCCAGAGAATGTAATTTACCTGCCATACAGGGGCAGGGACTTGGAGCGTTGGTTGGACCTGGGCCAGCAATCCAGAGGCCAGCCAGGGAGTGGGTGTGGTGGCTGCTCTGGGGAGCTCTATAGATTCTGTTGTTTGGACTGGTTTAAAATACCCTGGCCCTGCATTGGCTCAACATCTTGCTGACCACCTGAGATTCTTCACAAGGACATGAGTCCCAATGGTCTAAGTTGGACTCCCAAGTTTTTAATCTCTGGAGGTGCATAATGAACCATGATTGGGGTTTGGGGTAGACCCTGTGCAGTCCCTGTTGTGTACTGGCTAGCCCTGTCCACTTTGTCCCCTGCCTCCTTCTGCCTGGTTATCTGAGACTGGGACAGCAGCTCCACTCAAGAATTACCACACTGCCACTCCGGGGGACAAAGCCTCTTTGACTGGATAGATGGAGACTTGAACATTATCATTCTAATGACGCTATCTTATGCTCAGGTCCCTCACCTTCAGAGCTCAGTGTTTGGGGGACAGTGTCATACAGGTCAGGGCTAAGGGAAAGAAGACACAGTTTATGTCTCCTGTCACCTACTGACCCCAAGGTGGTAAGCATCTGCTTCTTGTCCAGGGGACCCTGTCACAGTCCCACACTTGACACGGATGTCCATTCCTGATGGAGGCAGCTGGGCCGCATACCGCTCAAAGGCAGAGGGCTCTGATCATTGGATGGTCACTCAGCACAGCTGAAGATTGCTTGGAGACAGAGTGCCTGTCTGTCTGGCAGAGGAGTGATCCAAGAGTCAGACTCTAATGGCCCTTCTCTGAGGTTCCCTATAAGTGCCTCCTCAATTGAAGTTATGTACCACCCCTCATGGTGTCTGCAGAAACCCTAGGGCTATACATCTCAAGACTGCCAGTGTCTGCATTTCTCATGTGAAGCTGAGAGCCTTGTAGGATGGGGCCTCTTGTTCCCTAGTAGTCAGGAAATGGAACGTGTGCTCCACAGAAGCCCCAGGCGCTGATCTGTCTCCTGCACCAGAGGGAAGCAGGGGTGTGACGCAATGTCTCCATGCTAGGCTGGGAGGGGGGCAGGGAAGGGAATCCAGTGCAGCAGAGCTCACTGCAATGGGCTATGGAATGTCACACTGAAAACATCACATTAGCAAAGCTGTGAGTTTATAATACAGAGTTTATTATGGAAAGCAAGCACAAGAAGGATGGATGACAATCTTTTGGGCCAGCTGTCAGAGACAAAGCATGCCCTCATGAAGAAGGTGGGCTGCTGGCTCCTGCTGTGACGGATCCCTCATACCCAGCACAGCACAATGCTGGGTCTGTGTGGCCATGGGAAGATATGTGTCATCGTGCATGCCTGACACTGTGTGCACCTGACAGCCACAGTATCCACTCTAGTCTAACAACTTTTTACACCTCGGCCCCTTGCAGGGATCACATGCAGGTGCTGGCTGGTGAGCCCACTCCTCAAAGAGTCTAAGGACAGTTGAGGGGTTTGACCTGGAGTTGCCTCAAAGTTTGTATCCCAGGTTGGAACTCACTGGCCTCCAGGATTTCTCCAGGCAAGTGTGGATGACATCATTGATGGCATATGCTCGGTCCTGTGGGGGGAAGGCTCCTTCTTGATCCCATCTCCTGTAGCCCCTGAAATGATGGTCTATGAGCCTTAAAGAACATTCCTTGACTCTAGACTTGAGACTTAAGCCTAGCACATTGTTTTCTGTTCCTATATGCCAACACCAGGTTGAGGATGCCTCCCAAAGAGGCCATTCATCTGTGAGCCACTGGGCAGGTCATATTTGGTTGATGCTCCTCTCCTCACAGAGTTTCACCTCTGAGCTTTTCCTTCCAGGTCAGGCCAGGAAGCTCTTTCTGGGCAGCTATACTTCTAAAATGTCTTACAGGCACTCTCCGAAGGCTGCCTGCTGTGTGCAAGGTCCAGGTGAGAGTCAGGGTCTCTGTGGCTCAGATTTGAGGCCCTCTCCAGTGTGTGGCTAAGGTTTAATCTGTGCTGAGCACCTACTGGGGCTGGGGCTGTAAGGATGGGCACATGGAAGGCTCCTGGGAGAGACCACTCTCCTCTGCCTGCCATAGGCCCTTCTGAAGCCATCTGCAGTGTGAGTCTGTAGTGTGAGTTCTGCCTAGTTGCCCCAGCTTCCTCTGCTGCCCTGCATCCAAGCTTGCTAGTGGACAGCTGACCCCTACCACCTACCTCTCACCCAGGAATTTGGGTGTATATTGTACAAACACCCATTGGGTGGAATAGCGAAGAGCAGCCAGAGGGTCCTTACTAGGACCAAGCAAAAGATGGACACTCTTGATTCACAGCTTGGCCTCAAACCTTAAGTCTGATCACCTAGATGAGAAAGATAGGCAAGGCCAGTTCCCTTTTAACAGTGTCCATCTTCCTGAGAGGCGTCTAATAAGCCTCAGCCACAGAGACTCACACTGGCTTCAATAACCTCCAGCTGGGTTAGATTGTGGCTCAGTGGTTAAGAGTGCTTGCCTAGAGTGCAAGAAAGCCTAGATTTGACTGCCAGAACAGGGAGCATGGTGGAGAATGACCCTTCTCTAAGTGGAGCAAGTGGAAGAAGGTGGCTCTCTCCTGGAGTAATGTGGATATGTCTTTTAGCCACTCTTGTGATGCCCACAAAATGGGCCTGATGATGCACAGGCCATGTGCCTGTGCTTGAAGAAGCCTGAATGTGTCTACTGTGGACCACAGCCATGCAGATGGCCCTGGACTTCTCTGCCTGGGATCAGTCAAACATCCCATGGACCTTTGTGCAGACCAACCAAATGGTTCCCATTTTAAATGCAGCATTCTGAGGGATCAGCTCAAAGTTCCACCAGTTATCAGCACCTCAGACATCCAGCCATTTTATTTTGGGGGAATTATGACAACTTGCTAAAAATTATAAACAATTGAGCAACCTTGCCAGCCAAGTTTCACTGACATCTGACACCTGTGCCTCCAATTCCTTTGCTCTGAGGACGACCCAGCATCTGACGAATGAAGGAAATGTAGGCACATAAACAGAAACCACAGTTGTGTAGATGGTGCTTTTGTTGGGTTTCTGTTTAAGTGTTCTTGCCCAGCTCTGACCTGTGCTGTGTGAAGAGTGCTCCTGCATGACAAGTGGGCAGCCCATACACACAGATGCATACAAAACAGATATATCATCATCACACACAATACATGATAGAGCCTGTATGACCAACATGTGACCATTGGGTTAATTCATTCCTACAGCCTAGGCTTCACCAGCCATGAGACAGTAGGATCTGTGTAAAGATTCTGAGGCAGAGCTGTGAGTATACAGAAGCTTTACCAGACATCTGGGCATCCATCAATGGTGGCCTGTACCTTACTTCCTAAGCCATGCATATGGAGGTAGTAGGAGAACTTGGATGCTCCAAAACTCATGATGAAGTACCAATCCCCGACAAGACAATTGGAGATGGGGCTTTTAGGCCACCATTAGGGCTGCTGGTAACTGATGTTTAGCTGACTAATGGCATCTTGTCATTGTAGTGGAGCAGGTGGTCAGCACTTTTATTGGTCCCCTTTCTTGTCCACAGTGAAAGCTGTCAGGCAGACACAAGCACTGAGTGATCTGATGCCTTCCCACGGCCTTCACAGGAAGTATGTTCAGTACGAGTAAGAAGGTCTTCTGTCCATGTCCTGTTACTTTACACTTGCATTTTCAAGTAAACTCAAGTGTTGTGGCTTGAATTATTTTACCAGCTGTTTCCAGGGCTGGACAAAAGAGGTTTTGTTCAAAGTCTAAAACTCCTATAAAACAAAAGTCAGATTGTCTTCATGGCCGAGTGACATTAAAGCTTAAGTCTCATGATCAACATAGACAACCAGCAATGATAAGTCAGGGGCAAGAGAGGATTCCAGGGTCTAAGAACACATACAGCCACTCAAGCCCAGGCCAGAAAGGCTTCACACATCTTCTCACTGAGCGTCCTCAGATCCTGCAGGACCTGTGAGCCTGCGGATGGAAGGGCACACCTGCCTTCAGCATGCACAATGGTTGTGCAGGTGTGTGGTGCCCACTTCCTGGGGACTTGGGAGCATAAAGATTGTCTCCCAGAGAGCTTAGACCTGGCACATCTACAGAGGGAAATATTTGGTACAGTGGGAGACTCCATGGAGGTATGTTCTGGCAGAATATAAAATCCTGAAGGGTGAAGGGTACTGGAAACAGCATATGCCAAGGACTTGCTGGCTCAGGCCTTTTGTACGGACCTCATTTGGTCTTTTCATCTGTTGGTGGGCAGCTGAGAGTTAAGAATATCCCCATTTCCAGAAGTATCAAAGTGAGCACAGAGGTCAGTAATGCCACAAGGTCCTAATCCCAGCACTGGAGCAGGTCCTGACCCAAAGGGAACGGCTTTGCTGCCTGTGCATGCTAGCCCACACATCCAGGCAGAGAGTGAGAAACATTTACTCTTGATGGCTGTGGATGGCACAGAAGGCCATACACACCGAAAACACACAAGCGATGTCCTATCCACTAGCTGCCGAAGCTGATCTCTGTGCTTTGACAGTAACCCCCCCTCCAGCAGCTGGGGCTCTGGGGCTGCTATACTACCTAGGCCAGAGCTGGGTGGGGCAGCCAGGGACCTGAAAGAACCTCACAGGTGGCAGCATATGGCATGTGTTCTACTGGCAGATCACAGGTGGAGCTATCTGCTCCTGCCCACCCTCCTGCCCATGCTCAGCCTCCTTGGGTGTTCAGCTCACTCTGACTCACACTTTTGTTTGTTTTTGGTGGCACATGTCCCTTAGATTTCTAAACAAAACTTCCTGCCCTTCATCCTAATGGCCTATTGTGTTCTGTGATCACTCGGAAGGCAGCCCTTGGCCTCTCTCTCAGGCCCTCGTAAACTGCAGGGTTTCTGTCCCATGGGTTCCTCAGCTGAGGCCCAACCATCACCTCCGTCCTCTGCAGGCGCTCCAGGTGCCACATGGTTTGCTCTCTCTTGTCTCAATTTTCTCCCAGACAACCTTCTGCCCTTCATCTCCTTTCCTATGTGAAAATGGAAAGTCCACAGAAGCCCAAGGTGTGGGACGCGTCATACGCTCAAGAGGTCTGCGTCTCTCGGCGCTACCACAGTAGCACCCAGACAATGCCTCTTGCCCTCATTTCAGTTTGAGGCCTTCTAATACTTGGGAAGACCTGCGAGATCACAAAGTGCAGAAATGGCTTCTTCTGATGCGTAACCTTCCTCATGATACAGCTGGGTTGGCCTGGGTGCAAGTGCTAACTCCTTCTTGTATGCACATCAGTGTTGGTGTGAGGAACAGATACCCTCCTTCTTGGAGATGGATTTGAGAGTTTAAGGGGCCAAGACTTCCTGATCCAGAGGTCTAGGCAGCCCTTGGCCATTCTCCCAAATGTCTACTGACCGGTGTCATTTGAACATGGAGGCACACAGCTACCATGGCCAGTTGGCTGCTGAGGTCATTGGAAGTTGAAGGCAGATACCACCTGAAGCTTCAGGAGCCAGAGACAGGGTACCTGCAGCTCCAGGAGCCAGAAACAGCTCTCCCTTGCCCAGCCTGACCTCTGCTCTCTCCACGAGGACTTCATTAGCTTTTAGGAAGAAAATGGAGAAGCAGGGTCCCTAGACTTAACATCACTGTACATGTCACATACAACATTGTGACCCCTGCTGTTTGAAGCCTTCATGGTTCTCTTTAAAGAAGGAAAGGTTCAAGCTGAATGATGGCAAGTGGAAGAGACTGTCCTGGCTTTAATCCCAACAGGCCACCATGTTCTGTGATCTCTCCATAAGATGCCCTTGGAGAAGGGCAGCTCTCAGCCTCTCCCTCCAGGCCCAGGCTTCTCATAGGATAGGCAGTGGGTACCCAGGAAGACAGCCATGCCATCATGGTCTCTGCACCCAGGCAGTTACAAGTTGAGGTCTGGTATTTTCAGTAGAGTTGTGGTCAGGGCAGTGACTGAGCTACAGAGCCCATGATGCCCAGGATCCCATTATAAGGTGGGGCTCTGCTTTTATGGAGGGCCCAGGTCTTCTGCTCAAGTCTATACAAGTCTCTATGATTCCAGACTCTAGTGATACAACCAAGAATCTGGCATAAGTAGTTTGTTCCTCTTATTCCTCTGAGATGGAAATATATCTTAGCTACACTTTCTAATAATCAGGAAGAGGTCAAGAAAGTTCCTTGTGGTATTTTATTCTCCAGATCACTCATGGCCCCACCTCAGAGTCCATGCAAAGAAATGGGGGATTAGGGGTTCATGGACTCCTGGCCTTCGGGGCCGACCTGTCCTCGTGGCCCTTGTCTGATCAGGGGTTGCTTAACTGACACTGGTTCCACTGAAATGCTCTTCCTGTCCTACAGTCATGTACTGGTCTCTGTCACCAGGCGAGTTTCTGTTCTCACACAGGTACCCAGTGCTAGGGGTGGGGTTGGGGGTGGGGGTAGGTGTTCCCGGACTCAGGACAAGAGTCACTCCCACCTTCACAGCCCTGTCCTGGCTGGAAAGGCCAGGGGACTCCTAACTAGCTAAAACAGTTTCAGATGAAGTGACAGAATCTCAGAATCCTATAGTTTATTGTGATTCGTTTTCTCGTTGTACAGAAGCACTGACTTTAGGATGTGCTTTTACAATAAATCCACTCTCTTCTCTTTTTAAGTACCCCTGCCCCTGTGAGCAGGTACCAGTTCCTGCCACAAGTGACTGGGAGAAGAGCTAGTCTGAGGTCTCAGAGCGGCAGAGATGCCCATCTTGAAACTCAAACAGGAGACATCCCTGTACCCATTCATCGTTCTGGAATTATAATTGACAGGCTGGAATAAGGGCTCAGACCTAGACATTCCTGGCACTGTCCTCACCTCATGACGATGTCTGTCCCAGCCTCCACAGCTCAGTGAGGAAGACAGTACCGTCTCTTTTCAGGGAGTAAAGCAAAATTAGTGGCAGACCAGAGTCTCGGGAAGCCCGGGAGGCCCTCCCTGGCTGGGTCTGGGCACTCTGAAGTCTCTTCTCAGTTTGCAGGTGCTTTCAGCATCTGTGCCTGATGACTATCCCAGATACCCACAGGGCCTGCTGCAGGGTTTCCAATGAGATGTGCATGGTCTGCTCACACTGCCTTTCATTCATTAGACACACACCAGGAAGAGGAAAGAAGGCTAAGCTGCCCTTCCAGGGTCACTACAGACAAAGACATCACGAGCCAAAGACATCAGTACCCCCCTGCCCAGAACCCAGGGGTCCCAGATACTTGCTCTGCCACCTGACCACTGTCACAGTTAACTGAGAGTAAGGAAGAAGAACGGCCCAAGGCTGGTGTCAACCAGGCGAGCTAATCTGCTATAGAGGTAATCAGGAGACAGCTATGATGACAGAGGAGTGCACGAAGCTGGTGTCCCTCCTACCTTATACACAGCAGAATATCTTGGACACTTTGACTTCCAACACCCTGAAACTCAAAGGGGCCTGGGACAAGGGACAGCTTTGTGCAAGAATGGGGTCCTTCCACAGGGTTAGGGAGAGGACGAGTCTGATGCAACCCCCCTGAAACATCCTCACACCTAAGTTTGAAGGAAAACAAAATGATTGTATATATCTGTAGATAAAAATGAACTTCACAGGTAGGGTTTAAAAGGGTTTATTCCTACTTTCTCAAACACAGCATATTTGATGACCGTTAAGAACCTGTATCCATGGTGGTCATAGATATGTGAAATACAAGTATACATGAAACCCACTTAATAATCCAGAAAGACTCAGGGAAGCTCGTAACTTCACAGCCAGTGTCCGAGGAGAAAAGCTGAAGGATCTTGGAGCCAGATTAATTAAGAGTCACTCATGTGCCCTGGAGAGTCTCCAGGACTCAAACACAGTGATCTGAGAACACGGGAGCTATGAACACAGACATTTGTCAGCATCAGTGTTCTTAGAGATAAACCCCAGAGCAACAGTTGCCATGGAGCACAGAGGGAGAGCACCAGATAGAACACGGGACACGGGGGACTGGGGTTCTCCATCTCTGTGTTTATTTGTTTAATCAACAACAACCATCCATGTTGGTAGCCAGCCAGACATCAGACAGTGAATAATGCTGGGATTCAACCCTATGGTGGCCAAGGTCTCTCTGAAGGAGCTCATGGTCTAATGGTGTGGAAACATGGTTGGTCCTGGGACCATGCTGGTGGTGGGCAGCCATCTTGGAGTTGGAGGCAAGAGTCAGGGCAGCAGGATGAAAGGGCTGAAGAGGGGTCAGGAGCAAATGGGTGAACCCAGAAAGGCTGAGGAAGACCTGTACTGCACATAAGGATGATGGGCAGCTGAGCAGTTCCAGCAAGAGGCTATGTGGACTGTGGGAGGTCAACTGGTACAGAGCAAATACGCGTGGAGCAGCTGGCATGCTTGGATGCTGCATCACTGAGAGAGGACATCGTGGGAGGCAGAGGTATACTCAGCCACCAGGCCCTGGGGCCTCACAGGACGCCTGCATCGCAGACCCCTCTGACACAGTGCCCTTTACAAACACTGAGCACCCTACGAAAACTGAGCACCATAAGAAACCTTCATCAAGGGCTCAAATGTGCATCAAACAAGGGGAAATTAATCTTTACGATGTTTCCACATTGTTTCAGAAAATGTTGTTTTTCTTTATAAAGTTTAGACCTTCAAAATCTTAGATCAACCATGCCTGAAGTATACGTAGGGCACAATGATTGCACTTAAAAAAAAAAATCAAATATTTGTGTTTGTAAGAAAGATTGTACGTTATTTCATGAAAGGAAGAGGCTTGTGAAATAAACTCCAGAGCAGAGGCAGGGTGGGGGGTGGTGGCACCTGTTCTGGGGTCACCCAGGGCACTGACAGTCGCTTACACTGATACCTTTGTATGAGACCCTAACCAAGTTATTGTCCTAGCTTTTAAAGGGCGTTTCCAGGAGTTTCCTGACAAGACAGATGGCTTCAGAATTTTAACACCAATTGTTCTCACCATCTAAGCTGTTCCAAATGCCATTACATTTAAAACCAAAAAACCAACAACAACAATATTAAAAAAAAAACCCAAACCCTGAAACCTTAAGAAACAAAACCAAAACAACAACAACAACAACAACAACAACAACAACAACAACCCACCTTGATTTTACTAAGATAGCAATGTGGCTGCTTTCACGGGTAATATTTATTGTATAATTCCCCTCTTAAATTACATGAGTATCTTAAGTTTTTAGAGGAAAGAAAGTAGCAACTCAAAAAGGTTGTTGACATAGCTGAGCTTATTCAAAACACAATAGAACTCAGGGTAACAACCCACTCTGCTCGCTGTGCACACATCCTGCCACAGGAGAATAGCCTGCACCACACAGGAAACCCTGGATGCCTGGGACACACCTTTCTACAAGCTTGGGGTGGGGGAGGGCTGGGGAACAGTTAAAAAGGGTATTTTCTTAAATAAAACACCCGAGAAAGTTGAAAAGGTGAGCCGATCATTTCTGAATGAAAGATGCCATTTCCCCAAATGAGTCAACTTGAGCAGAAGAGCTTCCATCTGAAAGTCTCACATCACTAGGGGATGGCATTATTCAGTGGAGACACACTGCATGCTGTGTGGAGCCATCACCATGAGGACAAAATCATGTATGTTTCCCAATGACCAGGGCAGGCTTATTTTTGAAGCTACTTACAAAACTGCTCTAACAAATATTTTCAAAGACTCACGGAGGTTAGATATGTACCCAGACCCCACCAGTCCCCGAGTGCGGCAGAGCTGCTTGGCCAGTGCGCATTTCCGAAAGGTTAGCAAGTGATTACCCAGCATGCACCAGTCACAGGAAAACACACCCAGGCTTGGCTTTTCTTTAAGGGGGTGGGCGACTTGGTCTTGTGAATAGGCTCTCACGTGGTGTGAAGAGGCTACACTGTTTTGATAACAACAGCCTCTCAGAGCCTCCTTGCTCAGTAAAAGCCTCCTCTCCGTTCATTCTCAGCGCTTAAGGTTAGAAAGACAGAGTTACCATTGGCAGGAAGGTACGTGAAATGCTGGTACTGGCTTCTCTTCCGCTTCCCGTTGCAGACATAGAAACTGACTTGGACAGGGCTGGTTATTCTCTGGTTGCGGAAAGGTGGTATCTCAACCACCAGGGAATTCTGGTGGGAAAATAGCAAAGAAGGAGCAGTCAGGACCTTACAAGACCAGGAATGCTTTCTCACGAGGCATCACTGTCAACTCCAACAGCTGTCTCTGGCCACCGAGAGGACCTCTGATGGTGACTTTTGTGTGTGTGTGCTCATGTGTTTGATCATGAATTGGCTGTAGGTAGTGTGTACTTGCTCCTCAGGGAAGTGGCACCCTGATTTCTCATATGACTAGAGGCTGGGAGACCCTTATGGTGAAACTAATGCAAACAGAGAGCTTTATGGGCATTTCTCAGAGAGCGGAGCTGCCTCACTGCTACTGGCACAGCCTACTTTAAGGCCTATTCCTGCCCCAGCATCTAAGGTCTAAGAGACCTTTAGACAAAAGACTGCATTCTGCCTACTTATAGGAGGCACTTCTTGGTTACACATGGCAAAATTCCTTGTGGACACTGTCCAGAGTGGCACTGTGACAATCGTCACGGTGTCCCACCAGAATCCCTAATTTCCTCATAATGAAGACAGAGGAGATCTCAGCCCAGGACAGTAGAATAGTTAAGAAGCTGGAACAGATAGAACAGGACAGCTTGAGGTGGCTGCTGTTTTCTTTCCTGTTTTTAAACAGAAATATGCAAGTTTTTTTTTTTTTTACATGCTTGATCTTTCAAGGGCAAACAAGAATGCAAGCCATGAATACTTGGAACTTAATGGGAACACCCAAGTGAGCTGGGGAGTCCCAGGGGTGCCCAGCCCTAAGTAAACCCCCGGCATGGTGCAGCCACCTGGAGGAAGGAAGGTCAGCACTTCTGAGTTGTATACCTGATTTCTGCTGGGGATTTCAAATCCATAAGTTTCTTCATTCTGTTTCTTTCATCATGTGATTTTAGTTTAACAGGCCAGGAAAAATGTGTCAGAAAAATCCATGGTATCATTTCTTTTGTTAAAGTAATTAGCCATAGCTTGTTCTAATGATAGTAAATCAATGGTAGGAAATTTTATTGAGTTCTGTTAATAATAAAACCTCAGCATTAGAAACAGAAACCAGAAGGACTTCAGGTCCTGCCACCTTTATTACAGCGAGAGCCTGGTGCTGACAGCCCTTGGCAGGACTGGCTAGGGTACCCTCTGGGCTTCATCCCCTGGGCTCCATCCCCTAGGACACGCTCGCTCCATCAATCTGCAGCAGCTGTAGTACCTACCTTCACTTCCTCTGGAAGAAACAGGGGTGGGGGAGGGGCAGGTAAAGGGTGGATGATGGAGCCTACAGTGTGCTTGCCTATGCTTCGTGCCCACCTTTGCAGGAAGCAGCCCAAAACTGTGGCAACTCAGGCCTGGGCTGTGTCCAGCTTTTAATGGTCTAACTATAAGGCTTGAGTTCAGGTAAGTGAAAGGAAAGAGGCTACCCCATGGCGGTCTTTAGGACACTGACAGGGACTGAAATAGCACTGCTGCCTGCACACAGCTGGCACCCAATGGTAGCAGCTACTACCGAGTCCAAAAAAAAGAAAAAAAAAATGTTCTTCAGAAGGAAGAGAGGAGAAGACTCAGCAACATCTTGTTGATGCTTAGGCTGAAGGAAAAACAACAACAACAAATCTCTGAGGCCTGTGGAAGGAATGCAGAAAGGGTCAAAGAGATAGGCTGTCCCTGGCTTGTTTGCTTATCCCATAGGACCAAAGAGGGTCATGTCTTGATGTGGACATAGGTCAATGCACTTTAATTCTATGCAGAGACAGGTTGCAATACAAGCACACTCTCTTCCACAGGAGCTCTGCTCTAAAACACAGGGAAGGAAGCTGGAGGAAGTGTGACCTGAGCTCAAACGTCGGGGGCTTGTCAGCGTTGTCAGAGACAGTAAAGGCCGCAGCCAGCACAGGCCTTAGGAAAACCCACCACCTTAAGTTCATTTCTTAGGTGGGGCAATGCATAAATAACCACACAGACAGTAGAAACCCATCTTTAAAATATCTACAAATGCAGTGTGTGTGTGTGTGTGTGTGTGTGTGTGTGTGTGTGTGCCACTGCCTTCAATATTTTCTTAAGGACAACTTGGATGAAGTCAAGTGACAAGACTTGAGGCAGAGAAGGACCTCTTCAGTGGGAGGGAGGGAATTAGGTACTGTGGGTGAATGTTTAATGTTTCATCCTAATGAGCAGGTATCATTCTGGCCAGGGAGGACCTTTCCCCTGACAAGTACTTAGAAAGGTTTCCTGAGAGTGGCTCAGTGCCTGAGAGGAACTGAAGTAGGAAGAGATTTTTTTTTTAATCCTGATAGACTCACCTAGAGGACAAGAAGGCAGCTTGTACCTGCTGCAACTGAAGCAGACACCCTGGTGACTGCTATGCTGATGGGAGCCATGAGTGCTTGTCAACTCTGTGAACCCCATTACCAGCATGCCCCATTTATGTGATTCTTGCTGCCCACGTTCACAGAAAACGTCCTTTACTCATATTTGCCTAAGGTCTCTGAATCATTTAAATCCCACTTCCACACACTAGGAGCGCATCAAAGGCTCCTCATGCCCCGTGGTCACACGGATGCTGCCCAGACTATTGGAAAGAAGTCCGTGGAATGGAATGAGCTGTAGAGTTAGGGAGGGTTTGGGATGTCTTCAAAAACCTACTCATTGGATTTTGTTATGTTCTTCTGAGACTAGACAGAACTCACACAGGACTCAGTGATAGTTTTCTGGTTTGTTTGAACTTATAATTGCTTTAACCATCCCTGGCCTAATGTCCAATTAAAAGACACTGTTGGGGTAGGGACTATAGCTCAGTATAGAGCATTTGCCCAACATGTGTGGTCCTTAGTTCAATTTCCAGCACTGTAGAAGCCAAGCAAACAAGTGAGCAAACTGTAGGAATGGTGAGTGGACCTGACTCCACGTGGTCTCCAGTAGCGGCCACTTTAGATGACAAGACCACACCAACAGTCAGAAACATGCCATAGTCACAGATGTAGCAAGCAGAAGTATTTGAGACAAAATTAGCCAATCACAACCAATAATGACCTAACGTGAGGGTGAAGAGGGAGCACAGGCAGGTGCATAGGTATGCAGGAGGGAGACAGACTAATTATGTCACCCACAGGTGATGCCACCCATTTGCAAACCCAACCAGCAGATCTAAGCTATCCGGTTCGGTCTGCCCTTTCATCCACATCAACTTCAAAACAAGAGTGTGAGGTAGTTGAGGCATTCTCTGGAGAGGGTGGTGGCAAGTCACACAGGCAGGGTGGCATGTCCAGGCAGGTGCTTGGTGCCCATGAATGAAGCTTAGAACACCAAGATCTCCCAGGGGTAGCCACTCAAATGGGGCAACAGCATTAGGGAGAGGAGACAGAACCTGGTGCCTTTAAAAAGCAAAGCACATCCAGAATAAAGAGTCCTCAAGCTCTGTCCAGCCTCTGTCCTCATGGTCACCCTTATTGTCTCCATTCTAGTGGCACTTGTTTGGACAAGGGATTTACAGCTGTGTTCTCTCAATGCCTTTGTCGTTTGTTTTAAAGCATTCTTTTATTTTAACAAACCCCCAGACTGGCCCCCTAGTCCCTGCTGCAGGGTTCTAAGTACTTACTGGCTTGCACAGGTCTCGGTCAGTTTTTGCTTCCATCTCCCAGACATGGTGACCATCTGGAACAAAGGGAGGAAGAAATCTGTCACTTTGGGGGATAGTACATCTTCAAAAAATGTTCCAGGTGACCCAGAAACGGAGGGCCAGGGAGGGGAGAGTGGGACAAAAACGGTGAAGTCACAGGGCAGTGCTCTAGGTCCCCTAGATATTCCACCCACACAGGGAAGGCATGTACTGACCTGCTCTAGAGTATTGGCCCTGTGGACTTAGTGAAGTCCAAAGACTATGTCCAGTGTACCTTCTTAGGAGGGTCCCCCATAATCAAGAGTGTTTCTAATGGTCCATCCCTGTGTCCATGTTTACATTCATCTCGTCGGCCACAACACACATCAGGGAAGGGTTCCTATACCTCAGTTTCTCCCAAGGGACAGAAAAGCAGAGAGAGGCGGGGAGAAACACATCACCCCTAAACACAGCACACAACACGTCCAGCACTTAGAGCGCAGCTCGGCTTTGCCGCTTGGTAAGTCCCACCAGCCTTCCACGTGTTTTGGGAGAAGTCAGAGCAATGCCCCAGCCTCTGCCCAGAGGAAATTCTGAGGAGATAAGAGAAGCCTTTCTTTGGCTATCTCATGCCACATCAGGACCTAAAAATGCAAATCACCTGGTATTTTTAACCTTAGCCCAGTGGCTGTTTGCATGTTAAAAAAAAATGTATTAAAAGGCTCCCATAGGCACAGAGAAAAAACTTATTGTTCTCAGCTGTCGATGAGGTGTGGACCTAGTGATTAGAGGAAGGGTGTCTGCCACTCACAGGCTCTGAGTCCCCAGTCCTGCTGACAGGCCCATGACCTGGGGACAGCTGGGTGGCCACTGAGTTGACAGCTATCCATCCCGGCTTTTATCTCCTCCAAAATGAAGTCAGTTCCTGAGATGAGCCGCCTCGGGCACACGCTTCGTTTCTGCTTACACTCCATTTGTCTGTCACTAACCCTACATTACTGATAAATCAAACACCAGCTCCTTCCCTCAGTGCTGGACAGGGTGGTGGGTGGAGGGTGGAGGCACAGGGTGGAAATGTGAGTCACCAGAGGCTCCAAGAGCCACCCAGCCTCACCAGGCCACACCAGCTTCCAAGACACCCCAGGCCTTGAGCAAATGCCATCAGATGAGCCCATGAAGGGTTCTAACTGCATCCCTATCCATGCCCCTCAGGGAAAACAATGAGACACCCCTAGAGCATTGGAATGTGAGAAACAGTGAACCCCTAGGCCCCGGCAACTCAGGGACATCAGCCGAGAAGTGCCCTCAACCTCAGCCACATGTGCTGACTGTAGTCACAAGCGTCAAAGTATCCACATATGGTTCTTTAACCATGCGCTGGGTGTGTAGTCAGGCTGTACGCTGTGTTGGACTTGCCCTCCACAAGGAAAGGCAGCACATTTGCATTGCTTCTAACATGGCTTTAAAGCCTCCCAGGGCATGGCTACTCTCCGCCCCTCACCCCTTAGATCTACAGTTTCTTTGCCTGTACATAAGGCGTGCCAACTGTAGTGTGGCCCCTATTATCCTGGAAGCTTCACCCAAGACTCAGAACCAAGTGGAGAAGGGGCAACTTATGTCTAAGTGGAGAGACTTCAGGTATGCCTGGAGAGGGAAGAAGGAGACCGAGGTACTCTGCGGAGGGAAAATAAGAGTTTGCTCAGTGGAGAATGGAGAGAAGTTCAAGTCCCCAAGGAGGGGATTTGTGTGTTCAAATAATGTGTCAAAAAGTTAGTGAAATGCAGACATACAGGTGGATTGAAATATGGTCCCTTGGACCTCCAAGATCTGTGCTGCAGTCAACCATCTTCTCCCAAGCCAGGCCTTCAAAGCACTGGTCCCATCCTGACCTAGGTCCTCCAGCTGCAGTTGTCACATAGATGAAAGAGTGACTGTTCCACACTTCAGGCGCTGACAGTAGCTGAGCGAACTTTTGAATGTACACATAGAAGGCTGCTTCTGGCATGAGATCAGGGGCCCAAATGATGTGGAGATGGCCCTTTATACTCCTGAGGAAATCATCAGGGTTATCAGCCATGAGGGGTGCCCTAGACCATCTATGAGTCCACAGAATCCTCAGCAAAGACACCCCTCCCTCCTCCCTGCTCAAAGGCAAGTTAACTGGGTGCTGTTCAGAATTCAGCCTCTACCGGGCAGGGAGCCAGCCGGCCATCCTAAAAGGGCCTTTGTGTCCCATCTTATCAGGAGCTCCCTACGCTCCCAGTAGGAAACTGTGCTCCAGTTCAGAAGTAAAAATATTCCAAATCATTAGGGAATTCCCTGCAGCGTGAGTCATCGGAAAGGCTTCCCCACCACACCCGCCCAAGGTTTCCACACAGCCAGCCTGCAGGTCTGAAGCCGCTCCACTGGCTGCAGGACGCTGCTGCCACCACAGGCCCACAGGCCAGTCACACGCCAGGGCAGGGGCTGAGCCACTGTTTCCACACGTGGAAGCAGCTGAAGTTTGTTCAGGAGTGGAGAAGCCTCCTGAGATGTGTTTTGCCTCCTCCTTGGGGTGGGGCAGGAGGCTTCCTCCTTCTAGTCCTGTGCCTGTATCCCATCAGCCTCAAGGGAGGGGCAGGTCCAGACACCCCATCATTGTGAAGCCCTGGGACGGATGGGTTATGGGGCTGGATGAACACAGCAAAGGTTCTGCAGAGCTACACTGCAGAGGGGCTCTGAGTATTGTCAGCCTGGTATGCATGTGGGCTCTCTAACCCTTGGTGCCTGCCCTAGAGGCTTGCTTTTCCCAGGTTAGGAGGGCAGCTTTGTACTCCTCAGCAGAACCCCAGGGTAAAACAGGAGCACCCAGCATTTGGGGAAACAGCCTGGTGGCACTGGATAGCTGAGGACAGATTCACGCCCAGGTACGTGCCAGGAGGAAGACACAGGCTCACACAGAGCACAGAACCTTGTTCGTGAACATTCACAACAACTTCATGATCATCACAGAGAGCAGAACAACCCATGCCCATCCAGCCTGGCCACATGGGGGTACTGGTCAGTCATAGAAATGAACACAGGGATCTACTAATGGGGATAAAAATGCCATTTGGTGAAAGAAACCAGACAGCAAAGCACAGACACTGTCTGCCTCTACTGACAAAAAGTATCCCAAGGAGGAAAATCCACAAGGCGTGGAGAGGGGATGGCGGACATCTGGATGAGGAAGGGAAGAGCTGACAGCTTGCTTCTCTTGCTCTTTGTGGCTAAAATAGAATACCAGAAGTGAAGCTGGGCATGATTCAGCAACCACTCTGTCCCTGGGGAGGAGGGGGGCTGGTAGCAATGGCAAGAGGAGTGTGTGGAAAAGCCTTCACAGTTAGGCAGGATGCCAGAGGGCTGAGGGCCAGGCTTGCCCTTCACAACAGGTCACTCAGCTAACTAGCACTCTGGTCTTTTGCAGAGTGACCTGCCCCCCCCAAACACACACACACACACACACACACACACACACACACACACCTACCTCATCCTTCTCCCTAGACTCCACACCAAAAGCCCCAGCATCTCCCACATGGCCACTCTGATATCAGAGTACTTCCAGTACTGGCACCTCAGAGCCACACCCAGCCACACCTTCACCGGGAAGAGAGACTTCTTTCATGGAGGTTAAAGTATCCTGGGCACAGAGCAAACAGTTGCAAAGCCCCTGGAACTGTACCCTGTGAGAAAGGTGCCATCTATAAGATTATGACTGTGACTGTCCAAGGTAATCCTGAATCACTCTAGGAAGAAAAGGAGTAGGACTGTCAAGGACCAGCTGCTCATTGTAGGGACCCTGTGCGGCCTCCATCTTGAGATGGTGAGTTCATCTGCCCATGAAGCCCACAGTAAGACCCAGCCTGTGAACACCAGGATCTGAGGCAGACCTCTCCTATCATGCAGGCCTTTGGACCAAATCTACTTTCTGAATGTCCAGGGTGGGTCTATCACTGCCTTTCCAAATTCATTTGTTTCTAAGACTGGTAGAAATGCCACCTGTAAAAGGGAGTATGGGTCCAGTCCCCAGTTTAGTTCGCTCACGGGCCAGTGATTTCTGGAACCATGTAGAGCTGGACATGTCTGTAGGGTGGAACTTCAAGAGTGCTCTCTCCCCAAATCTTGCTGAGTGACTGTGCATGGTAGCCACATGGAACCTTGCCTGACCAGGTCAGCACGGCGGTATTTTTATGCCCATGATGAAAACTAGCATGTGTAGGCAGGGCTGATGATACATGAAGGCTGGGAGCAGACACCATTCATTCTGGCCCACCTCAGCACCATGGCCAGGGAATTGAAAGAAAGCATTTTCCTACAGCCGGTGGTAACTTCAGGGTATGTGTGCTCCTACAGCTGACCCCAAGACACCTTGGGTTTAAAAAGCCTGAGGCAGCTGCATCTGGAGACTTCACACGTTCTGGAGGAAGCAGATGAGAAGATGCTTCTGTGGGCACACAGCCCAAGACACATAGATTATACGTGGTAGAAGACTGACCACCAATAGGACACTGAGAATTTCACTTCCATCCCATGAGAGGTGATGCATAGCTGGTTATCTCTAACTGTAGTAGCCACATGGTGGAATTTCAGAAAATTTGAGGTGCCCCTGCTGAGCACTGCAAGTGGCAGTGGAGTACTTGGTCACATCACATAAGCACATATTAATATCACCACACCAATGCCTGCACACTGGCACATGCACCCACACACTGACAGATGCATAGCTCATGACACATTGACATACATATACATTCACCTACGCTCAGTTATACATAAACGCACTGTCAGTCACACACACACACACACACACACACACACATCATATACACAGTAACACATCTGCCCCATGCAGGGTCACAAGTTATACAGTACCTTCATCCCCTCTAAGCTGGCTTGAAGCTATTGATCTCTCTGTAGACTGCTTCTTAGTCATGGGACAGTGTGGCCTGCAGCCTTCAGTCATGAACAGGCTCACACTTAAAAAAAAAAAACCAACCAACCAACCAACCAACCAAACAGACAAACAGACAAACAGACATGAGCAAAGTCCTTCAGCTATACTGTACTTGGCTGGAGACCCAGGGTTCCTGGCTATGCTATGCCATACTATACTCTTGCCAGGACCAGGTGCTACCACACAGGGGTCCCTTGAAACTCATAACAATTAACAAACAGGCAGAAAGCCTAGGGAGTCTCAGAGTACACGGCACATGTGGAGTCTAGGTCCCCAACCCTCTCAGGGCCCTGCTGTCTTCAGCTGCCCAGAGGTATCTCCTCCCTAGCTTAGCACCTTGTCCTCTGGCAAGCCCTGGGACAACTGTGTCCCCAAAGACACACCAACGATGAAGTGTCTGTGCCCCACCCTCTAGATCAGACAGGTGTCTCCCGGACCCCTTGGCTAGGTTGAGAGAGCACTTCTTGCTACACACAGTCACCGTCAGGAGGCTCTGAGGCTGCCCTTCTACCCTGAGACCCGAGGCTGCCCTTTGACCCTGAGACCTTCTCTCTTGAAGCCATCAACAGCCCATTTTCATGGGTGTTCAAGCCGCTTTATTCTGCAAGGACAAGGGAAGTTAGCTAGTAAAGAAGCAGAATCTCCATCTAAGGACCTGCCTTATGTCAGAGGGACGGACTATGCACATCCCACTGGCCACTCTTGCCTTTCTATGCTTCACAAGCTGCTACCTTCTGCTTGCATTCTCCACTACCAGCCCACCCACTCCTGTGTCCACTGCACCTAAACCTTCTCAAGGAGAAGGAAGGAAGGAAGGAAGGAGGGAGGGAGGGAGGGAGGGGCCAGCTTGGGAAAGCAGATCTGTGGGCAGCAAAGCACACCAGGTCTGTATTTTGAGGACAGACTTGACTCAGGACACCAGAGAGCACTGTGACTGCAAAGCAAGCGTAGAAGATGACATAGGAGGGCCAGGTGTCACCTACCCACACTGAGGTTTGGGACACCTAGGTTTTGGCTTCACTGCAGTATCAGACACCCAAACAGGCTTTTAAACAGAGCTACATGCAATGCCAACACATAGAGCTGGGTGTTCCCTTAGAAACCAGTGCCCTCTATTCATTCACCTTGGGTCAGTCTCCAAAGAAGACTGAGCCGAGGGCAAGAGGATGACTATGATTCCACTGCTCAGGCGCCGACATGGTCTCACTCACACACAAACATGTCATCCAGTCTGCAGAGCTGAAGATGCAGCTACACTTGGGGGAAGAGATGGCCTGTCATCTTCCATGCCAGACACCTGCAGCATTTGGAGTGGATGGGTCCAAACATTGCCAGAGCTTCTGACAGGACATGTGGCCCTGTGTGGCGAGTGCCCTCAGACCTCAGTTACAACCTCTGCTTCCTGGGAAAATATTCTCCATAGGCAGTCAGTGCTCCCTGATTCTCAGGGATGAACTTTTGACCTTTACCCTTGAAAGAAAGACTCATTCCAGCCAATAATCAATTGATACTCCTGGCAAGAGGAGGAGGAGGTCTGAGAAAAGTCATAACCTCGCCGTTATGGATAAGCCAGGCCATGCTGCTTGATGCCCTGTGGTGCCACCCCTCACCCCCCACCTGGAGATCATTAGCGGATGACCAAGGAAGGGACTAGCTCCGGAGGCCATTATAGTAACTTTCCTCAACTGCTAAGTGCAGGGTGCATAGTGCAAGAGCTAGCAACTGGCTCTGCTACCCATGCCCACCCAAGTCACTCCAGCAGGGCAGCACCTACTCGTACAGCCCTCCTGGCAGGGGAACTCTTTTGACAGATTCACAGAACCTTTGAGTCATTGAACATTGTGATCCAGACCACTGGATGATAGTCCACAGGGTACCTGTGACTCAGATATCCTGCATCACACGAGGAAGACACATCAGAGCCAAACTCCTGGCTAGAGTCCTGACTGTCTGACTCAATGATGTCCACAACAGTCAGAGCCACAAGGATTGCCCCTTCCAGAAAGGCCAGCCCCACCTGCCCAGCTCACAGCTTCCTCACATCTGTTTCTCCTCACGCCCAAATGTTGGCTTCTGCAAGCAGCAGGTTAAAAACAGAACTTGGACCAGATACACTATCAGAAGATGAGAGTCTAGTTGTGCTTGTAATTCAAACTGAGTGTACTGGTTTGTTAGAAACAAACAACTAGAAAAAGCTCGTCCCTATGTACCTTGCACGGTGTGGTAGGTTAGGGATGACATTTGCTTAGAAAACCAAAAGGCAAAGGAAGAGAGTCATGCAGATATTGGCTTCCTCCCTTCAGAAAAACACCATTTGCATGTACACACCTGAGCGCATATGCAAATCATCTAATTATAAAAAAAGAAACATTGTTGTCTAGACACAGAACTGTAGTGTTCTAACATCGCAAAGCTCTCAGTGCTGTCAGTATCTATGACACTATTCATTTATTACATGCCTTACGTAGAGACATCACTTGTAACCTGTAGGAGTGGGTCAGGGACCCAGTCTGTAGCCTCAGGAGCTTAGATTTAAGATAGGAATAATCTAGTGAAGTCGAGATGGGGCTTCCAGCAGGGTGAGGCAGGGGCTTGTGATCAGCGGTGGGTTGCTCACTCAGTAGTCAGGAAGGTGAATCTTCCCAGTGTGCAAGGTTCAAACCCAGCTGCCTACTCTAGGCCTCAGGTGTGAGCTACCAAGTTTACAGCTGTGGTCAATTTGTTTGTGTGGAAGGCATCTCCCTAGGTCTCCTCATCTTGAAAAACCATAAACAGATAGGAAAGCTGTCTGGATCCTGCCTTGTGACAAAGCCACAGAGGTCTGGGGCTCCCCTTGATTTGATACAGAGATCTTACAGTGCAGAGTGCAAAACGTTATGTCTAGTGCTTCTTGTCCGACAGGGAGGCATGCCTGAGACTCAGAAGGTCAAATGACTCCCGAGAAAGGTGTGGGCACTGCTAATTCTTTTTATCATTGCACTTAGTCGGGTTTTCTTTATAACTTACAGCATATTTTCCAATTACATGCATGATTACAGAGGCAAGCCCAGTTAAATGTCAAAGCCTATGTTGATTGGAGTGCTTATGTTTCCCATGAATGGTACAAAATCAAGATCCCATTATGGAGGCTATTGAACGGCTCGGTGCTTTTCGATGATTAGGGTAAGCGTGGACTGGCCACCTCCAAGAACACGCCAGTTGGTAAGAATGAAAGGCAGGAAAAGCCTCCAAATCACTAGCCTTGAGTAGATACTGCCCCGATATCCTTGTGTGTAGGGTATGGCACTCCCCAAAAACCCCATCTGGAGGAAGACCTGAGTCTAAAATTCCAAACTCTGTTTAGCCCTTGTAGAGGAGTTACTGCAGTTTAGGGCAGACACCTCCTGGGTCAGTGCATGCCTGCACACGGCCACCCAAGAGGCTGCTACCCAGCCTTCCCTTTGTTCTTGAGCCCAACAGCCTCTCTGGTCAGTACAGCTCTACCAAGTTGGAGCCAGAAAGGTCCCCACTGTTCCAGAAAACATGAGCAACCAGGATCAATGACTAACTGAAGAGACCTGGGGCTACACTCCTGGCTCCCATGGGCATGCAGACACAATGGCACTAGGTGTAAAGAAAATACAGAGCTCCTCAGGACACCAGCCCTTCTGAGCTCACTCCTGGCATCTGCAAAGAAGGAGACAGTTTCATTTCGGGCAACTGTGAGCAGAAAGCTACAGTTGAAGGAGTGGCAGTGCTATGCTCTGTCTTCTCATGGAGATCTTTGTTGGGTATAGGGGTCTGCAGAGATGGAGATCACACACACACACACACACATACACTCATATACACACACTTATACACACAGGGCTGTGACACTGAAGGTTTCAGTGATAAAGAGAATAGCAGCCTAAGCTATGGTGTGCATGAAATGAACACAGAAGGTCAACAGGCCCAGACTTATATCCACTCTGGTATTAACTGGCACTTGTTTAGGGGACTGGCTTCTCGGAGAAGTCAAGGGAGTACTCTCCCTCTTGGAGAGGGGAGGGGGAAGAGGAAAAGCCTGGATGAAGGATAGAGCTCAAAACAGGTGTCAGGCCTGGTGCCCACTCCAGGTGACCAGACGATCCTAGCAAGCAGGTGCTTTCCAACACCAGCCTATAGGCTTTCCTAACACACACTTTCAAAAGTCTGGGCCTAGAGACCCCAAAGCTGAACTTTGACCTGACTTTCAGCAACACACAAAAAAATCAAAGAAGATGAAAACAAAAGCTCTTCAGAGTCCCTGTGGGCTTATGGCTACCTCTGTCAGGTGATTACCCATGCTATAACCAAACACACTCATGCAGATGGATCATGCCAGGGGAAGGGTCCATATCTTGCCAACCAGGAGCCAGCTCCCACCAGCACCGAGAGCAGGACCTCATCCAGGCTATCCTGAAGAACATACCTGGAGCCTTCTCCACGAAAATGACCTTGGAGTCTTGCAGAAAGTTATGGCCAGACAGCACCATCTTCTTCCCGCCGATGACTGGGTAGCTATCTGTGCTCTGCTTCTCCACGAGGGGCAGTTCCTGAGCTGACCGCTGGGCTGTGTCAGAGGAAGCAACAGTGAGTAAAGCCTTGTCTTTGCTGCTGGGAAGAACCCTAGCTGGGATGCTGGGCCCCAGGTGCTGCCATTTGACATAATTGCTTGGATTCTCTGGGGACTGACCAAGCCCTGAACTTTGCAGAAGGTCTCAAATCATTATTATCAAAAAATTATGTGGCAGACCATAGGTGTCAGGAGTGTAGCAAACCCAACAAGACTTGCTCCATAGTAAGAATGGAACATTCTCCTCAGAAGCTGCAAGCAGTAGGTACTCTGACTTCTAATGCTGGCTTCTGGAGTGGATGGGCAGTAAGGCCCTTGGAAGAGCTGGGTAGGAAGAGTCCTAGTGCCAGATGAGCCTGGGGACAGAGGCAAAGGGGAAAACTTGACAGGCAGCTGGGAGGGAGAGACCCAGTGGGGTATCAGCCACTTCTTGAGTGTGGTTCTGCACAGGGGAGCCAGGCTAGGGGGAGGGGTGATATTCTGGACACCTGTGTCAGATGGGTTTCCACAGACTCCTTCAAGTCAGACAAGCCAGGGCAAGAGAAAGGATTCAGCCTCAGAAAGTCAGGTCTCCAGTGGCTTGAGACAGATGGAAACAGAGGGCAGAGCCACAGGCTTCAGTGTGTGTCTGTGTGACACTAAGAAAGACTCAGCTTGTTCCAGGGGAAGCAATGATTAGTTAGATACACAAGTGGACCTGCTCTACATTCCAAGGGACATTGACCGTGACCTGTAGAACTCGGGAGTTCAGTATGGAACTAAAGGCCCCATGGTGGGAGTCTCTTAGGAGAAAAGCCACAATAGCTAGAGAAGGGACACAGTGTGGCTGGGAGTGAGCAGCAAGGGCTGGCCAAGACCTCAGAGGTCTGGCTGACCCCACATGAGTGCAGGCCTCAGATGGGGGAGTGCATCAGGGTGCAGGGGGTTGAAAGGATGGACCCTGATAGGTTCCTGGTGGCATGGCTTGCTAACAAGGAACCAGATAAGCAGGACAGAGGAGGGTGGTAGCCAAGCCTGCTCCTTTCTAGGGCCAAGGAGCCTTAGCCATGTCTGGTGGCCACCTCATACACTAAAGGCAAAACTTGGCACCACCAGGGAAGATGAACAGTCGAGGTGAGTTACAAAACTCAGATTTGGGGGTCAGGGCATATGGACCACTGGCAGAGCATTTGTTTAACACACACAGGGATGAGTTCCATCCTTAGCAGGACATATGTACAACACACACATACACACACATATGCACACATGTGTGTGCACACACGCATGCACTCACACAAACTGGAGAGGAGGAATAGACAGTGGAAGAGAACATGGGGGGGTGAAAGCTGCAGAGAAGACCAGAGGGGAAAAGGAACTGGGTAGGAACGAAAGAAGAGGAGTGGAACTAGAAGAGGAGGAGGAGGAAGGGCTAAAGAGGAGGAATTGTTTTGGTTTGTCCAGTCTGGTGGCTGCAGAGCCAAACTTTCTTGTTTTCAATTTCCATCAGAATAAACAGGGAATAAATACAGATACAGTCAAGATAACTGCTTCATGACAAACTTTGTGTTTTACTAATGTAGTCTCCAGGGCCAGGAATGCTTTGCTCAGATTCTAACCAGCACCCAGTTGCGTGTGGGAATACGTATCCCAGCCAACATAGAAGTCAGGTCTCCTAAGAGGGATCATATTTTCCAGGAAGCACACTGAGACAGACCTTCGATGGAACAGTTCAGTGTAAAAGTTACTCCTGACAGCCTGGCCTGATACTTACAGCACTCGATAGGGTTTGAGGCCACCTGGAGAGACAGCGTCCTGCCATTGGGCTGTGGGATGTGAACTCGGAAGACCAGCCGCACCCTGGTGTTCTTCCTCCCGATGTCTGTCTCCCCTTTCCTCAGCTCAATATCAGAGTTTCTGAGCTTCAGGATCCCAGCACAGTCGATGCTGTAGGAAACAAGGCTTGACTTTACGGCCCAGCACTGAGTAAGAGGAGCACTGACCTACCAGGCCAGACCTAAAGACTCAGCCTTTCTGCTGGGCACCCCAGCCCCACCTCCCTGAGGAGAAGCCTTATGGGGCTGATTACAGCATCCATATACGCCAGTGGGGTGGGAACCAAGCAGCTGTGTAGACTGTCATCTCCTCCTGGGACCAGACATCTCAGACCCTGCAGAGGATGTGTCAGAGCCGCTGGGAGAGGAAAAGCCTTCAAGGCTGTGCCTCCTGTGTGTCTCAGCACTCCAGCCAATGTGATGCAGGGCTTGGACAGTAGTCACTTGTTCACGTTAATATCTTCTATGATTTGTGGAATCATAACTTCACACAACTTCATTTTATTTCCTAATTTCATTCAAATCTACAGTCTGGTAAAAGGTTCCATGCATTAAAAAAAAAAAAAAAATCCTGATATAATAAAAGGAAAACCTTTTCTTTGGCTCTGCCTTGTCCTTGGGAAATTTGGATTCTATAGCTGGAGAAGAAAACCCAGGGCTGACAATGAAGTCCTGGAGGTAAATCCCTCAGATTCCTCAGAAGCTGAGGCGCACAGAATGCTTTCCCTTTTTTCATTGACTAGAGATCCATTTCAAGGGGAGGCTCCAAGGCCTAACACTATTACTGATGCTATGGTGTGCTTACAGACAGGAGCCTAGCATGGCTGGCTTACAAGAGGCCCAACAAGAGCTGAATGAGATAGATACTTACACCCAACCAACGGACTGAAGTCGGGGACCCCGAGGTTGAATTAGGGAAAGGATGGAAGAAGCTGAGGAGGAGGGGGACCCCATAGGAAGACCAGCAGTGTCAACTAACCGGGACCTCTGGAATCTCTCAGACACCGAGCCACTAACTAGGCAGCATACACTAGCTGGTCTGAGACCCTGACACGTATATAGAAGAGTACTGCCTGGTCTGGCCTCAGTGAGAGAAGATGTGCCTAACTCTTGAGAGACTTGAGGCCCCAGGGAGTGGGAAGGCCTAGTGGGTGGGAGTAGGGTGGGGGAGTGGGCACATCTTCTTGGAGACACGGGAGGGAGGGCGGACGAAATGAGGAACTGTGGGAGGGCAGACCGGGAGGGGGTAATGACTAGACTGTAAAAAATAAAAGTAAGAAATTAAAATAAATAGGGCTTAAAGCTGTGAAGAACTTATCAAAGGACACACGGTGCTCGGTGACACAGCCCCGCCCGCCAGCCTCATCTTCTGCACTTCACCTGTACCCCACACTCACTCATGTGCTGCAGTCTTAGCATGCACAGCCCAGGCTCTCATGCAGTCCCTACTGCAAACAGCCCTCAGCTTCAAGTCACCTCAGAGACACAGTACCCCAGAGTGACATCAGGCATTCCGGTCTGCTCTCGGTCTCGTTTGTTTGCATGATGTCATCATGGCTGCCTCACCTTCTGCCGGGATACCTGCTTATGTATATATGCTACTGTCTGTCCTTACCATGGATCCAGCACAGTGTTGTCTCCCATGGGAAGTATCAGAATATACATGTTTTCTCAGCTCCACTCACAGTGCAGGGTACTCAAATCGCGGGATGAACTGCATAGAGCCCCACTCGATATTATGTGATGTTCTGGGAGCACTTAATAAATCCCTTTCTAAGTGAACCATGTGCCACAGGGGCTTTGCACACCAGAACTGGCCACATCAGCCGCATTGGCAGCTATGAGTGAAAACAATCCAGAGGTAGCCCTGTCTTGTCAGTTTATTTCAACCATTCCTTGAATGAACAGGGACTGCATTCAGAAGTAAACAGGAATTGTGTTTAGGAACTAAATGCGGGTCCTGGGGGCAGCATTTATGGCTGTGTGACTGAGACACTTGTAGGTGCCATAACACACAGCACCTGAGAACCCAGAAAGGCGCAAATCTGTTGTAAATATTTGTAAAGTTTCTTCAGGCTGGAGAGCCACAGGGCCTAAGGCCTGGGAGCTGGAGGCTAAGCACTGGGTGCAGACAGAGCAGCGGGAGCCTACCTCTCAGGCCCAGCCCCCACTCGCTTACATGGCTCGCATGTTATTTTCTGGAAGCAGTGGGATCTCCAGGACTTTGGTGTTGGACAGGATGGCCTCATGGCTGGTGGTGGAGACTGTCTTCCCCGTGATACGGTGGACCTGGTAGAAGGCATGGGGCCGGAGCAGGCGGTCGTCAGCCGTCCCAATGAACAGCTGTAGCGTGAGAGGCTCATTTTCCAAGTAACCATGTAGCTGGCAAGAAAGCAAAAGACTCCCAGTAAGTAAGCATCACGCACATAAACTGCTGGGAACCAACTGTTTGTCCACAGACTCTGGCTCAAAGCTGTGCCCAGTGCCCAGTGCCCAGTGTCCAGCCCCTCAGCTTCCTAGGATGGAATATTAGTACTTCTTGAAACTATAAATATAAAATACATCCCAGCTCTTGGGAGGGAGAGGCAGGCAGATCTCTTAGCTCAAGGCCAGCCTGGTCTACAGAGTGTCTGGACAGCCAGGGCTATTCAATAAGATACTATCTCAAAAACTAAAACTAACTAACTAACTAAATAAATAAATCTTCATTGTCCTAAAGGCCCAGGGAATATAGATTAGAATCTGAATGCTCTTAGTCCTATTTTCAAACGGACACATAACACGTGTCTGCATATACGTACCAGTGTACAAATGCACACCTCACACATGCCTTTGCACCCGTATAACCAGACAGGTAGTGTGCACATGGGTTCACATGAACATCTAGAAGCAATGTGCAAACGTGCACACTTGCATACCATCACACACACTCCCATAAAACATTGTACCTATATCACATACAAAAATCATACACAATTGCACATGTACAGTGTTACACATGTGCATACACACAAAGGTAACTTACACACCATTCACACACTACAAGAGCCAATGACACTGCAGAACTTGGCGTGTGTTCACTTCTCTTCAGGCGAAGCTGCTAAGGAAGGACCACAAGACTCTGGCAAGCCTGATGATCCGTGGCAGTCCAGCCCACATCTATCCTGCGGGGCTTCCAAGCCAGGCAAGCAGAGGACTGATGGAGGTGCCTGGGCTGTCCATGACGTCATCACCTCCAGAATTGGAGAGCTAAGTCTTCTCCAGCTTCCCCCAATCAGTCCCTGCATGTCCCTGGGAGACAGACTTACTTTCCTACATTCAGTCATGACACAAGTTGGCAGAGGACTTGTGATTGGTAACATGTATGCATTTACCATAAGCACAGCAACACACACACACACACACACACACACACACATCAAACTGTGTCTAAGTCATCCTTTCGTGACTGTCCTGTGTACCTCTCCTTCAGAAAGAGGTAGGGACAGATGTCCTATCAACGCCAGTTGCATGGCTCACCGCACCAGAGTATCTTGTGGACAGAGCATTCCGCCCACAGAATAAGACACAGTGAAACTGCCCCATGCTGGTAACCACTGTCCTTCTCCCACTGTATCTGCTTAACTCCAAGAAGGACATATCAACTCCGTGCTTCTTCCAGGCCACAGGTGGGTGACCTACATTTCAGGGGACATCTACAGTGTGGCCCTTGTGCTAGGAAACAGCCACCCTTCGAGATAAACAACCAGAGTTTAGAAGTGGGGTCACCAGAGCTATCATTGCTGGTGTCAACCCGTTGTCCTTTGACCCCAATGTGTCTTCCTTCCTTCAAAGGCTACTACTCATTAGCACTGTGTGTCCCATGCCCACCACGCACTGGTCATCAGTTAACAACTGTTGGGACCAAGGCATTTCATCCTCAGGGAGACTGTGGACAAAGGCGGGGTTCCTTCAGGCAGGTGGGAGGTGTCTCCAAGGCTCTGTGATGACAGAGGAGGACTGTGGCAGTACTCCAATGTCACAGAGCCTGAGAACTGCTTGGTCCTGAAGACTGTCCTCACTGTCCTACTGTTTTGACATAGTGACAACAACAGAGTCAAACTGTTCTCTCCTCAGGCAAGGTGTAGCTGCAAAATGCATACAAACACCAGTTTGCCACCCAAAGACCACTGAGCCAAGGGCCAAGAGCCTACAGCCTCCATTAAACCCATGATGAGCATTCAGGCATGTCACTTTCTCAGGTAGGCACAAGAGCCCCTCACAGGTGCAGGTAATATGCCTGCACAGGGTGACCCTGGTCCCAACCACAGAGGATCTAGGATCATCTGTTAGAAGGAAAGACTTGTACACTCTGAGGGAAGTCAGCCTGCCTGCATGACTTTGGCTCCTCTGCCTCACTCCTAGACACCCCACTCCCACCCTATCATTCTATCCAGAATCCTGAGATCTGCCCACCTCATGCACCATGCTTGCAATGCCCCATAGTTCCCTGCTGCCATGAAAGAAGCCTGGGTTGGATGAGATACACGGTAGGATGCCGGGAGCCACCTGTGCCTCCGGTGGCTGCCAGGACCCAGTCGATGACACTTACAGCCTTCTCTGGTTGCTGTCATCCACTTTGCCAATGGATAAGCCCACAGCCTGTCATGCAGGTCACAAAGGAATGGCCTGGCTAAAAGGTGGGCAGAAGGGATGAGGGCTGGAACATGGAACTCAGAGAGTGACGTTGAGGTGGAGACCTGTGATGAGTTTCGGGATTGCTAGGTGATAGATGTTAGCAACGCAAAACGGGAGGGTGGTGAACAGCATGCACCAGAAAGCACCGAGCAGTCTTCAAGAATCCCAAAGCAAAGAGGATGAAGATCTGTGGTGGAAACCGGGAGGGAACCTCAGTGGAGAGAAGTAGACCCACAGATTCTTAGGAAGGGAAAGGGAGGTACCCAGGAAGAGAGGGATACAGAGGACCCCAGGCTCCACCTACTACTGCTTGTCTCTCTGATGGAATTCCAGTCTTTTGAGATGGTAGGGGATTATGCCTTTCATTTTAAAGCATTGGAAAAAAGCAATGAAACCCAGAAGTGGGGACCAGAAAATCAGACAGTGTAATTAGCTGCTGCTGGATTTTGATGTGGGCCGTGGGTATCGGGGTTTTTACAAGGCAGTGGGCCTCTCACATGTCCCTCATGCAAAGGTCTCAGCCGCCGCCTCTGGCCTGATTCATGCCAGTGGCTCATTAGAAGAGGCGTGGGCACTCCATGGCTTTCATTAGGTCCTGTGATCCACCAGCATGTGGCACACGGTCAGTGCCAGCCCTACCTCAAGATGAAAGGGCTGGGGACTAGGACTGCACTTCAAACAGGTACAGCCCGAATACTCAAGTTCATTGAGTGGCAGCAAAAAAATGTGTTCCCCACTCGTCAGAGGTTAATGGGGCAGAGGCCCAGGGCTTTGTTGCCTTAATAAGCAAAGGAGGCCAGGTGGGGTAGTGTTCACCTCTGATGGCTGGGATGAAAGCTGACTGCTTCCACATGGAGGCTGGCAGACCTCCACATGGGCTTGAGAGGAACTCTGTCCTCTTCCTGCCGAGTTGGCATAAGGTGACAGACACTGGCGACAGCAAGTGAGAACCCATCTGAGGCTGACCCTGTGGCCCATTGTTTTTCTTCAGCAAAAGCCTTCTCTTTTCCCAATTCAAAGCCCTGTGAGACAAGCTGGGACAACTTTCTGTGAACCCACAAACTCCCACCCAGACCAAGAGACTCCTCAGTACAGACACACAGAATTTAGACTTGAGAGTAAGAAATGGCCCAGAGACTCCTGGGCCCATCCACCGGGAGAACCCACGGCACAGCTGCATGCACAGGAAACATCTCTCCACACCCTGTTACTGAAAGAAGCAGAGCCTCATCTGATTCCCTTAAAGGGACTATATTTCTGAATTGAGTTCCCAGGAAAAAAAATCCCATTGGATGGCCCATTACTGACAGATAGAAGCTGAGGGTTGGGGATGGGGCTTACCCCAGTTCAGTTATGGAGATATAAGGAAATCTGGGGGCTGAGAACACCAGACAGGACAGCACTAGATAAAGAGCTCACAGCAGACTGTATGCTGAAGAGGTTGATCAAAACAGCCCAGTGGTCCCTGAGGCCGACACCATGCAGATGTCACAACTGTACACACAAGAATCTGTGTTGCAAAGATGGGGTGGTGGCTCTTTCAATGTCCTGAATATGCAGCCCACCCACTCCCTGACATCAATAGGTGGTTCCAAGGGGTCTTTGCAGCCCTAGGCCTCTGGGCAGCACTACAGGTACTGCTGATTAATGTTTAAAATGAATGCTTCTGTCCTGTGGTGAGCCCTGCATGCATGGGGTACAGCCAGTGGAGACTGACCATCCTGGGATGACGGTGCTTATGATCGTCAAGGAGGAGCCCTGGTGAGACAGTCTGTGCAGCAGGGTGGTTGTTCCTGACTATACACATGTACTCACAGACATGTACCTGGTGTATTTTGTATACTGAGTCAGCTTGGAAGGACTTCTCTCTGGGCTTGGATCAAGAACTTTGGACCAGGCACCTGCTCTTATTTTGTTACATAGTCACAGCATCCATGAGCTAGATCATTTCAGATTCACCTGTGCAGACGCTTTTGCATGGACTGTGGTGAGTGTGAAGGGTGCCTGCTGACCACAGGTCCCTGGTCACCCTGAGACAACAGCCTTGATTAAGGCTGGTGGAGCCGGAAAGCACAGGGCATCTCCCCTCAAACTCCCCCATTTGCTGTGGGCCTGACTGACTAAAAGAATATTGTAGATACCACATACAGTCTCCCATCCGAGGCCATCAGCCCAGAAAGCCACTTCTGCCACCCTCGGGCCAGTGATCACATCTAGCACTGTCTTAATCTGCAAGGACTACAAAGCTGTGTGAACACAGAAATCTCTGGAAACAGGGTTTAGCAACCAAAGCTGGTTGGGCCAGGCCCCTCAACACCTGGGAGCCAGGTGTTTGCCTCTTGCAGTGTGATGAATCTACTAAGAAACCACTAACCTATTTTAGATTATAATAGTTTCACAATATGAAATGTAAAAAAAGAAAGACAGAAAGAAAGATAGAAATTCAGAGACAAATTATGCCAGTTAGTCTCCTATCTTGTGAAATTTAACACAAGAATATATAAATAGCAGGGCAGTGGTGGCACACGCCTTTAATCCCAGCACTTGGGAGGCAGAAGCAGGCAGATTTCTGAGTTTGAGGCCAGCCTGGTCTACAGAGTGAGTTCCAGGACAGCCAGGGCTACACAGAGAAACCCTGTCTCGAAAAAACCAAAAAAATAAAATAAAATAATTAAATATATATATATATATATATATATATATAGAGAGAGAGAGAGAGAGAGAGAGAGAGCGCCAAAATCTTCTCAGTGGGCAAGGCTGAGTGGCCCAAGGCTCTAGCCCAGCCTGGCTCAGGTCAGATAACTTTAAAATGACATCTCAAAATACCCCCAGGACCCCTGCTACGACAGGCTTCTTAAGGCATGGAAGGCAGTGTATACAGTATAATTTTATCCTTTAGAAACATGCCATTTCAGTGAAAATAGGAATATTTAAGGCTTAACCTGGGAGCTAAATATCTATTATTTAAGGCATGAAGTTCACTTTAAGAAAAGAAATCTAAGCTACTTCACACATCCCCCTGCATGGACCTTCTGCCTCTGGCTCCTCACAGTGTCTATCAGAACAACATTTACAAAGTTACCTGTCAGACCCAAGTCTTCTCTGCTTCCTCTAAACAAGACAAAACACATTATTCCACTTGCAAGGTGTAAGCGTCCCCTAGTTTCCTGCACATTAAAATGTTTGTTTTTAGCTCCTGTGCCACCTCAGCACTTACACAGGGAGATGACAGGCCAGCAGACTGATGGAGGACAGATTTATTCAGTGCAGGAGTTGGGCCAACACGCACACCTTCATACGCAGTGGAAGGAAGGTCTGAATTAACAGAGCCAATTAACTGATGAAAACCACTTGCCTTTCAGCCAGTCATTCTGACTTGGTTACTAAGAGAAGGACATCATCATGTGACATTCTTCCACCAAGACATAATGTGCACTTGAAATAATCAACTTAAAGGGAAATTTGCTTTTAAGACCCTGGGTAACATTAGCATCCCATGATATCCCAGAAGACAAGAGAAATAGGCTCATAAATTGGTCTCACTTTCCCTTCTCCTGGCTGGGTATGGCACCCAGGGTGGATTTCACTATTTTTTAAACCTAAATTCCCTCTACTCGGTTAATTAAGAGTTCGTGTTGGACTCTCATTACCTCAGATTGTTTTCAGCCCCAATTCTTCATTACAAACACCACTGCCTAGAGACATTTCTTCCCAGACACGGGAAGTTTTCTGTTATTGGAAGTCCTATTCCCCTCTCCTGGAGACTGCATAGTACTGGTCTCCTGGCAGGGTAGAGGTGCACCCTGGGAACTCACCGCTGTGCCCTGGAGGCCTTGCTGCTCCCACAGGAGCTAGAGCTGATCCATCTTCCTGCCCCACACCCTGAGAGGATAGGGGCCAAATGTCATTCTAGCAAGTTGGGGCTATCACACCAGCCATAGCTAGAGGCACAGACCCTGGGGAGCTGATGGTGTTTGCAGGGTGCCCCCCTCAGAACAACCAGCAAGGAAACGTCACCAGCTGGGGAGCCGTTTGTCACCCCAGATGGCACTGTGTGACCATCGAGGGCTGGACCCCTCATGGGTGCTCAGGAGGAGAGTTAAAGCACAGCTTGAGAGCTCGGCTGTGTGGGGCAAGCCTACAATCCCAGGCAGCAGCAGGCTGAGGCAGAAGGGTCACACAAAGGCCAAATGGGTTTCAGAGTGAGCTCAAGGCCAGCTTGGACAACTCAGAGATTGCCATTTCAAAATGAAAAGGTAGGATTGAGACTAGGAGTGTGGGTCAGTGGTAGAGAATTTGCCTAGCATATACTGCAAAACAAAACAAAACCAATAACAAAACCAATTTCCCGCACTTAGAAGGATGGCAGACAGACAGGGCTTGTCCTATTCTGCATAACCTGGAGGGGCACTCTGCACACTAGGTTCTCACTGTGTTGAGCGACTGTCTCTCAGCAAATGCAAAACTCAGGGAAAGCCAGGTCCTCTGAGTAAGGGCTGCAGGACACAAGGCCCCAGGGATTCCCCAGGAGACAGGCACAGGCTGAGCTCCTGGGCACAACTTCCCTAGGACAGAAGGCAGGAGTTACTGTCACTGCTGTTCAGTGGAATCTGCTACTCACAGAATTTGTGCTCGTGATTAGCTCTGTCTTAAAAAAAAAAAAAAAAATCCCTGGCTGTCAGGGTGTTACAGATATGCATGTGTGCACATGTCCCGATGTGTGTGACATGTGCATAACCATTTATGTATGCCTATGAATGTGTTTATACATGTATACAGTTATGAATTGGTGTAAATATGACCTGTGTGGGAACTGTGTACATATGTATGTCATGAACGTGTGTGTGTGTGTGTGTGTGTGTGTGTGGTGTGTGGTGTGTGTATGTGGTGTGTGTGTGTGTGTGTGTGGTGAATGTGGTGTGTGTGTGTGGATGTGGTGTGAAGACTCTTTCTATGAAGACAATTATTGTATTAATCTAATGATCTGACCCATGTTTATAGGCACAGACAAAACTAGGTCTAGTGACGTCCCCCAGATCCTAAGGTCTGGAGGCCAGCACACACACGGCTTTCCAGATGTCTGAAGCTGAGGGCATGCCGCACAGGGAGTCTGCTAGAAGCTGCACGTAGTAACCCTGGGTCTTTTCATGTGTAAACTTTCTCTACCTTCCTAAGAAGGCAGAAAAATTAAAAAAAAAATAGAATTAAAAACAAAAATAGGTGTATCCATGTAAACATTACAAGGGCATAAATGCCAGCGACCACACACACTGGCAATGCCTGCCAGGCGTTCACTGAGAGATCAAGTGCTACACCTTCATGGGGACTTGATTTCCATGGGCAAAGTCATTCCACCTTGCTGGGGGCCTGAAGCTGTTCCAGACTTCAGTAATCAGTTGTTTTAGTTACCCCAAAATATCTGTTGGGGCTCAAGTGGTAGAGTACCTGCCTGATATACCCAAAGTCCAAAGCTTCACCCCAACACCGTGAACAATCCCCTGGGGAGAAAGTCTGATGTTTCTGAAGCACCAAAGAAACGGTATATGCTTGGCCCTGGGCTCAAACATGCATTTCCTTCCTTACAAAGGTCTCGGAGTCCTCCCCCAACTCCCAGAGTCTGCCCCTCCCCGGCATCTGGTGGCATTTCTCACATAAAAGGTCCTAGTGCAGATTTTCAAGGAGGAAGCCACACTCTGTGGCTTTCAGAAAGGGACACTGAGCTCCGTGGCTCTCCTGCCAATTGAACAGAGCTACCAGAGTTGAGAATCCTGGCCTCCTGGCTTCATCTGGAAAGCTCTAGTACCCTCGAGGCTCTGCGCATGTGCAGATGCACCGCGGGCCATCTGGTGCCATTCATGAGGTCAGAGTCCGGACTCACATTCTTATAGACTCCTGGAAAGCGCGCATTGGTCCCATCCCAGAAAATAGCTCACTCACAAAGTTTGTGCTTCCCCTCCTAGGCTGAGGAAGGCTGATGCAGATAGAAGGTGGGAAGGGGAGCATGGCAGACTAAGGAGAAACCAGTTCCCTGGCATTTTTTTTTTTTCCTGAACCTTGGACCTCCGTCAGATGTGAGTTCTATGACCTGTGGTACCACAAGGGACAGGACCCACGGCCACAGGTCAGAGTGGACATCTAAGGAACGCTGCTCACAGCCACAGTCTGGGAGCACTTGGATGTGGATCACAGGCCTGTTCTTCAGGGAGGCTGCATCCTCAGGGGAGCTGCTCCTCAGGGAGGCTGCAGTCCATACATGCTTTCTCTGTCTCCAGCCTAGCACCTCTGCTCTTCTCCCAGAGGGCCACCGTTCTGCCTTGCATGCCGACTGGGGAGAGCTGGATCCTCCCCCACTCCTTACTTGAAGACTCCCTGGTTGGAAGTGAATGGGATCCTCCTTCAATATCTGGGCATAATATTGTGGGAATTTTAAACCAAGGGCATTTGGCTGAATCAAGATCTGTCTGTTCTTCACAAGATCAATGGTCCTGTGGCACAGGGCTGATTCCCACCAAGCCGGAGAGGTTGAAAGGGGCCAGGGGAAAAAGAGAGGTACAAACTCCTGCAACATGCAAGTAGGACAGACCTTAGCACCTACCTCTTGGCAACTACAAAGAAGGCTTTTAAGGGTCCCAGGGCCTCAGCATTCTCAGGAACTGTCAGCATGGCCAGGAATCAGCCTAATTACCGCCATGCTTGTCAACCTGGATCATCTCTAGGTTGAGCATGATATTTAGCATCCTTGGAGGCTGGCCCTGCAGACAGAAGCGTTCACCGCTCTCTGCCCACCCAAATCCAAGGAAAGAGGCACCAAAGCCAGCAGACTCCCTCTGTAAAGCTGTCAAGCAGGTACAGAAGCTCCCAATACAGGGTCCTCCCTCAGTGCCTCACAGACTAGGCCCCAACAGACTCAGGAAGCAGCCACCTGTACACTCTCCTGAGAATCATCCAGACTCTGAGGTGACACTCTGGGCTAGTGTTACAGGGCAGAGGCCACTTAGGAGCAGCTTTCTATACCATGCCATATAGTGCATCACAACCTGCCACCACGGTGATGACAAGCCCAGAAATGTAGGGGAAAGCCCAGAAGATATGGCTGCTCTCCTGAACTCCAGCCCTCCACCTTGCAGAGTCCAGCTGGCAGCTGCCAGCATTCCAGTGGGTTTTACTGTTTACAGTGTGGGTGGTAGGGCTCAGTGACCTTGCATTAGGCATCCATGGAGTGTATGGAAGAGAACCTGACAGACTATTAGACCTGTTAAGACTATTAGAGCCCTAACATGCTGAGGTACAGGGCTAGGAATCTGAGATGAAGGACTGAAGACACTTGAAGCTCACAAAGGCTGTTGTCCTGATACCATGATGCCACCCTGACCCTGTGTGTCACACCAGAGGGGCATGGGCCTTTAATCTTCTCCTTCTCTCAGCCCTGAGGTCCATGCTAAGGAAATCTACCAACAGGACCAGTGAGGTCATGACTCTGGGCCTGCCTAGGCAAGGGCTGCAGCCATCTGTGCTGATGTAGAGCAAATTGCCTCCATCCACACAGGAAGGAGCCCAGTGTTGTCCCAGGAGATGATAAGAAGGCCATGAGGCCAGGCAAGGTACACAGCAGTAGTCTCTCTCCACCCTTCTTCCCATGGTGAGTCAGGAACGGTTGTAAACAGACCCATGGAGAAATGAACAGTCCTCCCGAGACTCCCAAGAGAACACTCTACAGTCTCAGCAGTTCACACTTACAAATTGTATCTTTTGCATATCGGACACTGCCCATGGGTAATCTGTGACATTTTGTGATGCTTATGGGTCCTTGGGACCAAGGAAAGCCACAGTTATCAGGAAGAGGGTCCATGCATGGTTGTGAGTCAGCTGGAGACATTCGGCTCACTTCCTGCCACGGCTGTTGGTACAAATGCTGGTTCTTGTTTTGTCTCCAATTACACAGTCCTCATCTCACCTGCACACCCAAGGACCTAGGGTAGAGGAGGGGCCTGAGTGGACCTATCTCATCTGGACCCTAACTAAGACCAAGCTCTGCTGGCACTTGACTAGAAAAGCACCAGTAGGTTCTATATCCCAGAAAACATCATTTAAATTCTTCCTGGCCTGGAACAAAGAAGCCTCAGCTTCCAAATTAGGTCTGTGGGTTCTGGTGACAGACCTGCAGGCTCCTCATTTGGGGAAGTCTCTGCTTGTAGCCCTGCCTTGTCTTTGTGCTCATGGTCCACACAGCGGCCTCACTGCTTCCCACTCTGCTGGATGGTAAGGTTATAAAATGAGCTCACAAATGGATGCAGAGACCCCAGCCATATGAAGGCCCAGCCTTGAGCACATCACTGGGGCTTAGCAGAGGCCATCAATTACGTTGCTGCAGGCAGTGTCAGCAAACAGCCATCTCCACTTCACTCTCCCACCACTACGAGAACTGGCCCCAGACGGCTTCCCTGCACGACAGCTAATCTCTTACTACCAATTGTCTGTCGACCCTTAGCTTTGCCATCGGGAGCCTGTACAGCAAGCCAAGCTGCAGTTTGTCCAGGAGACTGCAGCTCTCCTCATGGAATTCCCATGAGACCCTTTTGTTTTCTAAACACTGGACATTGGTGCTGAGTGTGTGTGCGGAGGGAAGGGGAAAGGAGGGGCAGCATCCAGGTGGCCAGAAAAGTCACCTTGTACACGATAGGAGGGGAGAATGTTTGCCTCGAAATGTCTTGAAAGGAGAGAGGACTCCATGCAGTGTCCAGGCTGATCCATAAAAAATTAATCCAGAACTCAAGCAGGTTGGCTGACTCTAGGCAGCATGTTTTTTGCTTTGGGGTCAGGCCTGCAGGTTAACCTTTGCTATATGCATGTTTCACCAGCTTGCAGACCCAGCCAAAATGAGGTGCTGCATTTCGAAGCTCCTCCCTAGGCTCTGGTGTGCTGACCAGAACACCTTGAAAGACCCTGGCTCTGTGTTAGCCTCCAGAGATGATACCTGGAATCCTGGGGGATGTAGGCTCACACAGGCCAGAGCATTCCAGGCCACTAAACTAAATGATAAGATACCTTCAGGCCACAGGTCAGAAACCCCTCAGGGATTGATTTCTCACAGTATTTTTGACATGCTAAATCTCCCCTGGGACTTGGGGGTGGGGGGGGGAGACACTACAAAGAAAGAAAAGAAATCATAACAAGGGCTTGGTTCAAAGACAATTTTAACAACCTGTGAAATTCAAGTCATCTCCCAGTGGACGTCCTCAGCTGTCCAATGTCTTGTATGATAGAAAAAGTCCCTGCCATGAATCTATATAAGGAGGGGGGACAAGCTAAGTAACCTCAGAAGGGTCCCTAATGTCATGAGACCCTACTGGTCTCTGCCTGGCCCCTGTGCTGGAGCACAAGCCAGGGCTTGTCATGGCTTCCTTTATGACTCTGCCCTGGTTCCGACAGATCCCCAAGTACCTGCTGTCTGTGCCCTGAGAGCATATCATTTATTTCTACCTGGAGTCCAGGGTCAGCTATCTGGGACACTATCTGTGCCTCTTTGATCTGAGTCCTTCATGGCCAGGCAGTAGCTATGCTGGTCACTGTCCTAAATGGCAAGTCCTATGCTGCAAACCTAAATGTTAGGGACTGACCAGCTTCTGAGTGTTCATATTTCAGTGGCTTATTAATTATTCAAGCAGAGCGGGCCTGTGTGTGATGCGCAGATGCTATCAGGCAGGTCATTTTGGTGATTGGTAAATGGAGCTGAAGTCTGTGACCCCCGGGGTGGGAGATAATCCTCAGACCACAAAGCATTGCATGCACTACAGTAGGGGCCCCTATAGGCAGAAGCCCACAAGGCCATGATAGCCTTAGGTCAAGGTAGACAACCCCTGCCTTGCTTCCAGAGAATTTGGATCCTCAGTTAGTGATGGCTAAGACCCAACAGACACAGAGACCTGATAGCCAGAGGCCAGATCAAGGTCAGGAGGAACCTTGCTGGACAGGGATGATACTCAAAGACTTGCTGTAGGGAGCTGGAGAGGCCCTGACCAAATGCCCCTGCTGTAGACAGAGTATCTGCTCTACCAGGGCAAGAGGTGTAGTCAAGGAAGATCTAGGCCATTTTTCACTGCTTACAATGTGACATCAGAAGCAAGACCACAGCATACTCTAGACAAATGCAGGAGCCCCTGTCTTGGTAACTGATAAAAGACAGTGGTTAACTTAATGGAGCCACCGTGTCACCAAGGATATTCCCACAGACTTTGTGCAGACTGTGTCCACGTAGGGGTTGCAAGGTAGCTCTTAAAATGGTCCTGGGAGCTGCCAGGGAAGCTCCAGATAAGCCCTTACCAGCTCTTCCTTGATTCCGGGATAACCCACGGCTGTGCATTCTGTTACGACTTTTCAGATGATGGCAGACTATAGAGCCAGACTTCTTGAAGCCTGGGTAGGTGGGTGATCACGGAATGGCTAGTGGAAGCCTGTGGCCATTTTGAATGGTTAGTCCCTAACATGAAAACAGACCTCTATGGAAGAATAAGTAGCACTGTCCTGGTGGGAAACAAACCTTGAGAAAACTGACCCAAAGGAGAAGCTCCCACCAGACAATGATTCAGGCAGGTCCTTCACAAACACTGGCCTCTCCACTGAGAGCAAAGCTGGGCCAGATGCAGCTGCTCCTTCCTCATCTAAAATGCCTGGCGTTTGGCTCTACCAGTAGGTCCAAGTCTGGTCAGTGTCTCTGACAACACATCCAAGGAAGAGGATTGTTGCCCAGAAGCCTCTTTCTGAACCCCAAGTCTGAGGGGGCATATCTTCCTCTTTCCACCGTCCTCCTGGGCACTCCTGGGGTTCTCCGTTTTTGCAGACTGCTGCTGTCATTATGGACGGACTTTGTGAGACACAGAGGAAAATGTCATGGTGGATCTGCTACAGGGACGGTGCTGAAGGGAAGAGCTTCTAGGTGCTCTTGTGTGAGATGGAAACTCTCAACAGTTAGGAATACAACAGAGACTATTGGGCACAAAATGGCCTGTGGGGTGGTTGCACACCGGACATGTGGACTAGCCCACAGCCTCATCCAGATTGTTGTGTAAGGTACCCATCCCTCCAAAAGCAAGCCGGTTAGACACCAGAGCTGATGGCACTAGCAGGTATATCAAAATAACTGAGAAGCTTCGGGTAGAACTTTGTGGTTATGGCACTTTCATGGCAACCAAGAGAATTTTCTATTTTTGTGTGTTTCATAATTACGTGCAAATCCTATTTTTATCTAATTTGTGGTCCACCAGCCAAAACAGAAAACAACCCCCCTAAAATGCCCTCGTTTTAGATGTTTACCTCGCACAGGCATAGGTGTGAGCTTACTTTGTGAGAATATCCCAGAAAACGCCTTGAGTTGCTAATGTCCCACAAGGAGACAGGAGACAGAACTGGGCGTTTTTCAGTTAGGGGATGTTTTTCTTTGCCTTTCAGCAGCATTGCAGAAGGGGGTAGCTGTTCTGTGGAACCGGGACAGCCTGCCCTGGCTTTGCCACCTTTCCTTAACACCGCCTTAAATAATTTAGACGGTGCTTCTTAAATGCTGTTTTGCCATTCCTCAGAAACACCTCAATTTCTTGGATATCGTCTGCACTGAGAGATTAATGTTGCCCAGAACCCAAGACACCTGAAGCCTGGTTCTCCGGGGACGGCATGTCAACTAGGCATCTGACACACAAGGCAACAGGTATCAGTCGCTAACAGACACGATTTCCCCCAAATACAGGGGTCCCCACACTCCTTATGGCTTTATCTCTCCAAAGCAGCTGAGATTCTTACAATCAACAACCACCGAGCCCAAGACAGCACAGCCCCACAGCTGAGGCTTCAGCTTTCTGATGAAGGCACAGTATTTGCACCCCCAGTTCTCACCCAGTGCCACTTGCCTATAAGATCCAAGTAAGTGGGGGCTCCCGGGCATTATCTCTCCACTTACTTCCCCGCCTTTCTTTAACGGACTCATTTCCTCTCCTATTAAGACCTGTTCCATTCAGCAATAATGCACTTTCATTCAGTGAAAACCACAGCGGGAAAGGAGAGGTAAATACCTGTAGTTACCCAGCACAGCTGAAAGCAGGCTCTACCTGACCTCTTCCACCTGCGAAGGTAGAAACTTAAAATGTCAAGGCAGCTGCTGTGTACTGATGTCCCCCAGCATTTTACCACATCAAGCAGCTAACAAAGTAGGTATTAATTGGCATCAAGCACACAGGCCACAAATATCACCTTAATATCACCCACAAGCTCTGCCAAAGTGCTTCATTTCTGCCCCTTGCCTGGCTCATTCCATGTGGCTGATTGCTGCGTTGGCAAGCAGCCATTTGTCTCCACGGTCTCCTGCCCTTGCCAGCTCTTTGTTTACCTAAATGGAATAAAATAAAAGTACAGGGTGCCCTGCTGAGGACCCCTTCCAGTGTGCATCAGTCCTGAAATAACAGGGTTGGGTACCAGGGTTTATGATGTTGGGGTACTGGGGTAAAGAGCTCTCCATGACACCATGTGACCAGAGTCAGCCAGAGAACGAGCATTTCTCTGGGGCACTTAAAACAGTAATGTCTGGGATCTAAAGCACACAAGAGGGCAGGTGTGACAAAGGGAAGCAAAGACAAACTCACACAGCCCATTGGGATGTCACACGGATGTCCAGGTGGAGAAAGACCAAGGTGGACTCGTGATGTTGCTGGGCCTCTGACTTTCCAGTATGCGTCCTGGCCACCATTGGTGAGCACTGTACCTCCACACTGAGTAGTTTTCTTCGCCAAAGTGTCACAGGTGTGATTGGGCCCATCTCAGCCACCTCTCCCTCAGAACTCCATCTCATAACCCCCTCCCTCAGAGCCTACTCCCTGAAACCTCTAGGCAGAGGCTACCTCATAGACCTGAGACCTGGAACCCCCACTGATCCATGTGTGCGGTGTGAATGGAGGGCACGCAACAGCTCCAGGGGCAGAGACTTTGGAAGAGGATAGAGGTGCAGAACAGTTGGTGTGACGGAGCCTGGTCTGCAAGTGAGGCTGTTCTGGGCAAACCTGTCAAACCATTACAGATGTAATGAAAACACTGTACTGTACCCACAGACAGCCCTTGACTCACAATGGTCCCGCTTACCATCTCACTTTTAACTTGATGTTAGTATGAAAGTGATACCCATTCAGAAAAAATATGCTTTCACTTTGGCATTTTGCTCCCCTCTGTGAAGAGAGGAGTGGCTGATGCTCTGTCTTTGCCATGCCTGTGAGATGTGAAGTCAGTGAGGGACGGTGAAGACATTTTGACTTTTGACATTTTCAGTTCATCACTGGGTCATCTCTTTACTGAAGACAAAGAACATGTCTACTCCGGAGGAACTGGGACATGCTATATAGCTAACATTTGACTAGCAGGCTCTGAGGTGACTGTGTTTAAAGAATGAGGAAAGTCCCTAACTGTGACTCCAAATCTGTTTCAGGCTGAGAAGTGCCAAGACATGAGCTATTGGCAGGTTAGAGCAGATGCCGTACCTGCACTATGGGGTGTCCTCCAGCTGAGGCCTTCACAGCCCCCCGGCTGCCTTCCGTCTCATAGTGAGCCCTGTGGTGAGACTTGGGCTGCACCTCGATCCGAAGCTCGTATGGACCAGAGTGAGATGGCAGCTGCCAGTCGAGGGCAGGCAAAGACGAACTGCAAAAGGAACAGAAGAGCTTTAAATGCAGGTACACCAAGACAGAGTTGCCCATGCCGTACCTGAGGCACCATCAGCAGATCAACCCTCACAGCTGTCAGACAGACACCCGTCAGCATCTTGATAGGGAGTAAAGTCTCCATAAGGCCATTGTTACTGTGTTACCATCTGTGGTCATAGCTTGCCAGTGTTTCATGAATAAAAGAAGTCAGCCAGTCTTTAAAATGCTAACCTAGTCTACTGCCCAGAGCCATGGAAGTGGTGCAGATACAGCTTGCTTGTAGCCAGTAGAGTCAGCAATAGGGCTCTGGATGCCCTTTGCTAGGAATAGGAAGGGTCATCCTTCTCTAGAGAAAGCAGTGAGAATAACTTCCCTCTGTAATAACTGCGAATAACTTCCCTCTGTAATGCCAAGTAACAGCAGACCCAAGATAAAGAAGAAAATGCTTGGCCCACTCCCTCCTCCAGACTGCCACATCCCTTGTTTCCAGCCCAGTCCTAACAAGATGCACCTGTGTTTGTTACCATTCTGGGTCATCCCTCTAGGAATCTGACTCAGAAACATGCAATAGTAAGTGGACCGAGTGTCTGCATCTGCCCAGCTCAGAGACAGGCTGATGGCACAAGCTTGGCCCATCTGCAGTTCTCACTGAGAGCAACATCACAGAAGGGGCAGGCTTTCTGGAAGTGCTGCCATGCACTTAGAAGCTCACTCTGGGCCTGTCAGGGCTGTTTCCTGTGTATGTCATACACCCCGATTCAAGCAACTTGTCGGGCGGGCAGAAGGAAGAGCATCAGAGCAGAGGCGTTGGCCAGGAGGGAGGCTGGCATCCCGGGGAAGGCACCCCACGGGAGCTGAGCGGCCCCCTGCTTCAAGGAGAGAATGTGTTTCCAGGGCTGTGGGGCCACAATCCTCCGAGCCAGAGGCAGAATGGGTACCTGGGTGTTGGGGGAGGAGGCACTGCAAAACATCCCACACCTTTGTAGCGTTTCTTACATACACATAGATGTTTCTTATATAATCTGCACAGAAAGACTGCTTTGCTGTGGGCAGAAAAAGAAAAGCAAACTTCACAATGAAAAGGACTAATTTCAACCCCTAGACAAAAATCTTAAAAAGGAAGTGACAGGCAAGCAGACAGAGAATGATGAAAAGGAGCAGAAAGAAGGGTGGTTTACACATTTAAGATCGCCAACTCTGATTGAAAAATTTCACTGTAAATCGGACAGCTCTCCACACCCACAGAACTGCATCTTAGATCAGAGATGGGGACTAGGCCTGAGGAGGAAACCGGGCTGAAGACATTTGTCCATTACCTCGACCCGGGGGTCTGGACTGCAGGATGTCAGCATGATTCTGCTGCCCCACAGGGTCTCTGACATCAGACCTAGGGGCTGTGGTTGTCTGTTCAAGTTGCGTATTCAGGACTGACCCACAATATTGTACTTCAAACACACTTTCAATTCAGTTCCATCTTGCCAAGAGTTACACTCAATGCAACCCAGAAAACAGCTGGCTAGGCAGGCTTCGGAGACCCCTTGATCTGTATAAATGAAGTAACCTAAAGTTACCTACACACTTTAAAGTCTTATATCACATATGACCGATCTAGAGACATTGTGGAGATGCATGCATTTTATGCAAAAGGGAAATGTCTTCACAAAACATATAATTTGGTATGCTGAATTTTTTAAAAGAAAGATAAAATTTTGAGCATCTCTGTACGTTGGTAAGAACAATGTTTAATAACGGCACCACAAATATTATGTAAATATTACTTTATGGCTGGACTTTGATTATTAGTCAGTGCATCGCTATTATAAACCCCATTGATTTGATGTCCACATAATTAAACCAGGAACTGTACCTTTACCCTGTCTCGAAAACAGGGTCAGCATTTTAGGGTTCCTGAGGCATTGGCCTCATGCTTCCTAGAGATTCCAGGGAGCCTCCCACCCTGGCACCAACCTGTCATAACAGCAGTCTTACGTAGTTTATTCACTTCCAAAACCGCCCCTCAGAACGTTTTCATGTGCTGCTGTTTGTCCCTCCACCCAACACCCGATTTCAACAGAGAGGAGTGGACGGCATGTAGGGATAAATTTGAGTGTAAACAATATTGCTGACCCAGAGAAAACTTCTGGAGGTACCTGGCCCCTAATCATCTGCTTGATTTGGGTCCCGTATCTTACTGAAGACCATGTGAGGCCACCCCAGCAGAGGCTGGCCACTCTGAAGCACAGCCACTGCCATCAGTATTGTCAGATACCATCTGTCTGGCACCTTCTCCTGACCTGTTTTGAAATTGCCAACTATGAAGAACAATCTCATGTCAGAGCAGAGGGTCAGGACTTGTTAACTACACATGAGAGACAAACATCCTAAGATACATTATAGGGGCTGGAGAGATGGCTCAGTGATTAAGGGCACTGGCTGCTCTTCCAGAGGAGCTGGGTTTGAGTCCCTGCACCCATGTCAGAATGCTCTTAGCTATCGGTAACTCCAGATCTAGGAGGAGCAAGCACCACCAGTCTCCATAGGTGTTAGCACACATATATACATGGGCAGACACACACACACACACACACACACACACACACACACACACCACACAGACACACACACACTTAAAAATAATGAAATAAATCCTCTTTAAAAACCCTAACTAAGCACCGGAGAGATGAAACCATAGGTACAGGCACTTGCTACCCCATCTGAAGACCTGACTTTGACCCCCAGGACCTACATGCTAGAAGAAGGGAATCCATTCCTGCAAGTTGTCTTCTGACCTCCATGTGTCCACTATGACACAATCACTAAATAAATAATTACAAGAACCACATCACAGAATAAAACATACGTGCAGACTGGCGGTGAGCCTCCTGTGGTTGGACTGTGGGTGCTAGCTAAAGCCTGCTCCATGTTGAGATCTGGAGAGAGCCTTCTTTTTCCATCATTAAGCACCCATGGTTCCTCTCAGCTCTGTTCAAAACATGCCTTCAGTGGTTCTGAACAAATTTAGAATGTTTTTTCCTGAATTCATTCAAGAAAATGGTCTGCATGTATGAGACCATAAGTGTGTTTCTATGTGTGTGAGTGTGTATGGTGTGTGTATGTCTGTGTGTGAACAAGTGTGTGTGCATGTGTGTATGGTATGTGTGCATGTGTGTGTCTGTGTGTGTGCACATGTGTGTGCATGAGCATGAGTGTGTATGAGCATGAGTGTGTATGTATGTGTGTGTTGTGTGTGTCTGTCTGTGTGTCAGTGTGTGTACATGTGTGAGCAAGTGTGTGGGTGGGTGGGTGTGGTGTGTGTGCACTCACATGTGCATGTGTGTGTCTGTGTCTGTGTGTGTGTATATGTGTGGTGTGTGTGTCTGTATGTGTGTCAGTGTGTGCGGTGTGTATATGTGTGTGTGAGCAAGTGTGTGTACATGTGGGTGTGGTGTGTGTGCACTCACATGTGCATGTGTGTCTGTGTATGTGTGTATGCATGTGTGTGCGTGTGTGTGTGTATGTGTGTGTGTGTGTGTGTGTAGCTTTTCTTTGATTCTGGGGTCCTGAGTGTCCTTTGGGTTACAAAGCAGTGTGACTTCCTGCTGTAGGGTCTGAAGGGACCAGGCTAATGTAGCCTCCATGCTGGGGGAGGAGGGATGGGATGATAGGCTGCGTGGGAATAATGGGCGAGTCAGACCTTCCACAGTGCTTGGTATGTGGGCGCAGTGCAGGGAGAACCCACCAGCTCTCCTGCTTTGAATCACTGTTCCCATGAGAAAAGGCTCCGCCTCCTACTGACAGGAAACATGAAAATGCCGTTGGTGCACAGGTCACAGCACAGACACCAACTCCAAACCAGACCCCAAACCTGAGGCCACATTCCCTGGTTCCTGTCACCAGTGGTTGCCAGTTTCATCTGTCCTCCAAGCAGACCTTCTGCACAACGTCCTTAGCACCTCAGCCGGCTCAGCCAGCCTGCTCAGAGGCGCACAAGTCTCTTCAGTCCCAGCTCCTAACTCCTCCAGAAGATTCCCTTGATGGGAATCAAGCATGAGCCTCAGCTGAGTACTCAGAGACCACTTGTGGGTGACAGAGTCTTTCAAGACAAAGCTTTGCTTTGTGTTTGTTCTGAGTTCTGCCTTTTGCCTTTTCACTACCACAGGGTCCCAGGCAACTCAGAAGTATGCTCACCACAGGAAGCATGGATGTTACCTGCCCCAGAGCTCAGATCTACAGCTGGGCAGATGACAGTTGAGGACTTATACTATCAAGGCCACATAGTTTCCTCTGCCTTCTAGACTCTAATCTACCTCTGGGGGGTGGGGGGGGAGGGCATGGCAATTTATAGCCCAGAAGCCTCATCACCACCTTGTATGGGAGGTGTTGGAAAGGGCAAGCTCCCTCTGTATACTGACCTCTAGAGTTAAAGCAGTCGCTAAATACCTGGGCTACCACAGAGGCATAGGCATCTGCAGCTGCAGACACACAAAGGCCACTGGGCTACCATAGAGTCTGAATCCAGATTGCCTTAGGGTTCACACCAATCTGACACACTGAAGAGCCAAACAACTTTCACCAATATCCATACAAGGGAGTAAGTGTCGAACATCTTCTGCCAGGATGAGAGAAGAGAGGAAAGCAAAAGGTGGAGACACAAGGGAGGGCATGCTGACTGAAGAAAGGATCCACCCAAAGCCCTTGCCCAACGACTGCTAAGAAAATTCCAAATTAGGGAGCTGCAAACACGGGCCTGAGATCCGAGCTTGCTTTGTGTGAGCTCCTAGGTGAGGCAGTGTTATCAAAATCAGCTTAGAAGGTTGAATTCCTGTCTTGTACACATTAGATCACTGACAGATGAAGCTTCAGAAAGCCAACAGGTGCTCAGAATGGTAGGGTGAACACACAGGGGCAAAGGGGGAGCCAGGAACCTCCGTGCTGGGGCTCTGTCCTTAAACTGTCTTGCAGTGGAAAGTAAAGCTGTGACTTGTCAGGGGCAGATTTGGAGAGCTGGAGTTGAAATGATCACCATGGCAGATTAAGTGGTTCTTTTTATTTTTTTATTATGTGTGTGTGTGCATGTATGTATGTGTGTGTATATATATATATATATATCAGTAATGGCAGCCCAGCAATGGTTGCGTATTCCTTTAATCCCAGCAAAGGCAGGTGGATCTCTGAGTTTGAGGCCCACCTGGTCTACAGTTCCAAGACAGCCAGGGCTACACAGAGAAACTTGTCTGGGGATGGGGATTGGGAGAGAGGGGGAAGGAAAAGATTACACAGTAATGAACCTAGTTTGTAAAACAAAGAAAGTACTGGATGGTTTTTGTTTGTCTTTTGTGACTCTGTGTGCGTGTGCGTGTGCGTGCGCATGCTCATGAGTGAAGACAACCTCAGGTATTGGTCCTCCCTGGCAGCTCCTGCTGCATATGCTGGGCCAAGCTAGCTCATACATTTCTAAAGAGAAGTCAGTCTCTCCCTTTCTTTTTTTCAGGGGTGCTGAGGTTATGAGTACATACGACATCCAGCTTTATGTGTGCTCTGGGGAGCTCAGCTTGGATCCTCAGGCTGCATCACCTTTCACAGAAAGTCATCCCAGCTACAAGAGTAATTCCTGTGTGCCAGAACCCGGAGGGGACAGATTTGTTTAAATAGTTTGGGTAAAATCCTTTGGATTCTGAACCTTCCATAGTTAAAAGCCTTATGCACTTAGATCTTATAGGGGAAATGTTAAGGCCATCTACGCTTTCATCATCCTGAAGTCCATGGAGGTAGGAACCTAATCCGAGCCTGAAGTCTACTCACGAGGAAGAAAGTGGAAGAAAGTCAAAGGGAAACAAGTCCTTCAACTATATCACACATGGTCTGGGAGAGAGGGGCAGCAGCCAAAGACCTTCCTCTAACTAAGAAAGAAAAAGAGGGGATGGCTCAAACAGGAAGGAATGGGGGAAGCTGGGAGGGGAGAGAGAGAATGGGAAGGGTGGACGGAGGGAGGGAGGGAGAAGAGGAAGGAGAAAGGGTTGCTGAAGGCCATTCATGCACGTCTTGGCTGGTTCTGCAAACGTTGGGCCTCAAGGGCTCCATCTGTCCATCCATCCAAAGCCAAGCCCAGGACCACCCAGCAACACTGTCCAGAGTGCACATCTGGGCTGTGGCCCCCTGACCACAGGACTCTTGGCCTGGGAAAGCTTGCCTCACCCATGAGGGGCTGGCCTTTCTAGAGGCCAAGCCAGTGCCTAGACAGAAGAGGACTGGTAGCCACCTCAGCCAAGATGGACAGACAGCAGAGGATGGCCTGAAGGGAGCAGGGTATGCAGGTTGTTTTCCTTGCTCTGAACATGAGTGACACCTCTACACAGGATTCCTAGCTGCCTAGTCCAGTTCTCTGAGCTCCTAGCTTTCCCAAAGCAACCTGGGAGAACCTTAGGGACCACAGGCACCAATAGGCTGACCCTTAGCAAAATGTTTCCTCTTCAGTAGGAAAGGGCGGGGTAGGAGGAGGGCCTCAGCAACCAGGACACCTTGGAATATTTTAAGGGCTCTGGCACACCACCATCCTGTCTGGAGACTGGTTACCAGCCATTCCTGTCTGTTGGATTGCTATCTTGGGCACGGAACTAAAAAGTGGCACCTTTCTATACCCAAGAGAGAGGCAGGTGCTCAGCATGGGCCCCACCCACAGGCATAAGCAGGGATAGGGAAGGAAAATGATCCAGTCTCCAACTTTTCTACCTAGAGCTAGGCTCAGGACAAAGGAGCTGCTCTGCCTGCCTCTTCCTTTTGTGGTCCAGCCTCTACCACAACAGCTGTGCAGTACAAAACTTTCCCTGCTATCCAGGACCTGACACAGCCTAAGAGAAGCAATCAGAATGAGTGTTCCACTTATTCTGGCTCTACCCACCCTAGTCCCTGTGTTGGTCCTATGGTTAGGGCACAGGGCAGGGAATACTAGGGACTCTTGCCAGGGAGAAGGGCAAAGCCTTGAAGGCAGGTAGTCCCTGTAACAGAAAGGAGAGTGCATGCCTAGCTCGGGAGACCAAGTCAAAGTCACAAATCTGGACCGTGCAGGATCCAGACAGCAGGCATGTGAGTTTGTGCATGCAAATGTATGTGCATGCTCCATGTATGTGGTAAAACTGCAGACCTACAGACCTCCAACATTGGCTGTTTTCCGAGATCTTACTAATGAGTGTAGAGTATGTCCAAGGAAGTAATTCTTCCAGGTTTTGGGCACTCTGCCCTTCACCCTAAGACCCCCCTGACCCAAGGATATCCAGTGAGCCTCCTGTGCAGCCAAAGCCCCAGAACTGCCCTCCAAGGCTTGGTATCAAATCATTGTTAGGATTACTCTTACCACCTGGGTCCTGGATGAGCAGAGAGCAGAGCTCAGGAGCCTGGCTGAATCTCCAGGCTCCAGGAGACCTGGGCTCCTGGGTCTCTAGCCAGACTCTGGAAGGGTCTCTGCCCTGTCTACCTGTTTCAGACTGGAAAACTAAGAACAAAGAAAGAAGGAAGGACAGAGGGAGACTATTCCTCAGGAGGATTTTGGTGAGAAAGGAACTGTGTAGCCTCTCCTGCTCCTTGTGCCCTGGGGCAAGCCCGACTCGGGCAAGCCTGACTTCTGCATACCCTGCATTTCTCATCCACCTTCCAGCTTCCTCATCCACACTGTTCCTTTCTCTAGCCACCGAGCAATGCCTAGCAGCTGATCCGGACTCATATCACATGTTTTAATAATGAGAATGCTTTAGGCCACACCTGCTATGCATTACTTATGAAAAACGAAAAGTGAAACAAACTAACACAATAACTCAAACATCGCACAAGTGAGTACAGGATGGAGCACACCACGCAAGTCACAGGACACTTCTGCCACATCCTACAGCTTGGTGTCCAAGTGATCCGGAAATAGTTGCCGGTCAAGTTCTGAAGGTTGGTTCAGTCTGTTCAATATGTTGGCAACCTGCAGGGAAGCCACTGCCATTCATGGTTGTTTGAAGCAAGCTCCCTCCTGTCAGCCATGAGCCCTGAGCTGTCACAAAACAGATATTCCTCAATGATCATGAGATATGGAACAGTCTGCATACCTTGGCCCAGGGTTGGAGATCGTAGACACTCAGCAGAGATTCTGTCTCCTGTACAATTAACAACTGCAGTCTGACACCTATGCAAGGCACCACAGCTTTGTTCCTAGCTTGAGGATTTCAGGCCATCCGTGTCACTGGCTGCCCAGGGCCCCTTGGTTCTAGAGTTCTGGTTCCAAGGTCATCATAGAAAGCTACTGCCTGGAGATGGCCTGGGGCTTTGGACATATAACCACAGTCACCTGCATGGGTTAAGTTAGGCATTTTGCACAGGTCTCCGTCTGCATCCTGCTCATCTTGGTGACCTGAGTGGCTCTTGTTCTGGGGCAGAGCTGGGTGGCCAATCTATATGCAGGACTGCCACCGGCAGTGGCAACGGTGCATGGCCATTCCTATACCAAACCTCCCGGAAATGTTTGCATCTGAGGAATATGTGCTTATGACCATCATGTCCCAAAGGAAACCTTCCAACGGGGCTCAGACACCGGCCAAGTGTAGTGGGCAGTGACACATGTCTTGCCTAAGTTATCACGGCAGGCCAGTCCTCTCTGCCTTACAGGCAAAGGTCTATAATAGTCCCTTGTATGTGGGCCTTCAGGAGATGTGGTAAGTGTTCTCATAATCCTACAGCAGATGTGCATCCCTGGCTACTCTTCCAGGGAGCCAGGCATTCCAGAGTGCAGCAATGCCTGCCCGTCAGACTCCTGCTATCGGAAAAGGTTTCAGAGTAGATGACCAAAAAGACAGAGGACCATGAAGATGGCACCATCATCAAAGTGCTTTGCAAGCGCAGGACCTGAGTTTAGTCCTCACAACCCACATTCTAGGGGAAAAATAAAGCCGGAACCATGAAGGCAGAAAACAGGTAGATCCCTGGGGCTCCCTGGCAAGCTAGCCTAGCCTGCTTGGCAGGCTCTAGGCCAGTAGAAGACCCTTCTCTCCACCCCTCTCAAAAAAAAAGGTGGATGGAGCCTAGGGAATGATAGTTGATGATGTTCTCTGGTCTGTACAGCCATGTACACGTACACTCTCACACACAGGCAAACATGCATGTGTGCGCACACCCACCCACCCCACCAGCACCACCACACCACACCACTGTTTCCCATCTGAGTTTCATCCCTAGGCAGAGACATCACTCCACAGACAAACTCCACTGACTCCCCACCACTTTCTTCAGATGAAAGCATGCGAGCAGAAATATGACTGCTTCATTTGTGGTTACTGGGGCATGTGGCCTTGGACACATCCTCCCAGCCTGGGCTCTTAGCAAGATGAGAAGTCTTAAACTTCAGACTGGTAAAGGCTGCAGAGGCAGAACGCTCCCAGACTTGATTGAGAACAACCAAGAGCAGACACAGCCTACTTGCCCTCCTGGGGACGTAAAGTTACATTTTGATGATTCTGAGACTGGCAACAATTAAGTCTGTATGGTTACACCTAAAAAGCCTGAGCTCAGAGCCTCAAAGATTGATGTCATCTTGCTCTGCCCAAGAAAGAGGAAGTGAATGAGTTCACTTTCTTTACAGAGTGCTCAAAGGAAATCCAAAGGCCAGCATCCCCCATGCTGACAGACCTTCGCTCTCACAGCCTCCTTGAAAGTCCTAACTGAAACACCACGCTAACCTTCCAGGCAGAAGTAAATGAGGCAAGGCCCATTCTCCAAGTATCAAACTGTGAACGGACATGAGGAACCAGCATCTCAGTCACCCTGTACTGCTGCAGAGGCACTAGGGGAGTGAATAGAGAATTCTATATACAAACCTCCCAGGTCTTACATGCAGCACTGGTAACCCCAAAGGCCCTAGAAGACAGTCCTATTCTCTAGGGCCAGTGAGTTCCCAGGCTCTGGTTCTGAAGCCCCCCCACTGTGTCCTTCCAAAGAGGGCTGGGTTCAGTCCTACTCTGGAGCCCTTGCTGCCCCTGTATTGCATAGAGCACATTCAAGGGCTGACTCCACAGAACAACAAAGAGTCAGGAGCGTCACTGAGGTAGCACTTGGGGTTCAGGCTTTAGGGTCAGTTCATCTTGAGTGTCTGTCCTGGCTTTATCAGTTAGCATCTAGGCATGTTCACAAGGGACCTCCTTGGTTTTGTCAGTGATAAGGTGAGTGTGTAGAGACCTGCTTCTTTATCTGCAAAGCCTCCCTGAAATGTGGTTGGGGTGACAGACACTTCTTCCCAGTCCCAAACTAGCCCTCTCTCCTCCTTCTCCAAGTCTCCAGGAATATCCGGGGTCTAGCGCATAGCAGGAAGATGGATATGGCACCCCACCTACTGAGGCTGGTGGCATGCTTCCCAAACTGGGGCAGGGACATCCAAGGCCAATTACAAAGCCAAGAAGAAACAGTAGATAGCTCTTGAGAACACAAGGCACATGACCATGGACCCATTTGTGGCAACCTCCCTCTTTCCCATCAGAGCCTCTGCCTGGACACCTTGTCTGTACGTGTCACCTGCTGACTGGGGCTGACAGTCTATGTGGGCTCTCTGCACCAGGCACTAACTTTTCCCAGTCAGTAAGTTTCACTTAATTCCTATCTTTGAACACTACACATTGGGGCCACTGATCCGCTTGCCCTTCTGTGCTCTAGAGAAGGTCAGGGCCTTACTAGACAGTAGCTTGCAACCAATCTACAATCATCATGGACCCAACAAGCCCACCAGAGCCCAGAGACATGGATGCTCTAGGCAGATGTCAGAGATATGAGCAGGCCAATTTGGCCAACAGAGCCCTGAGGTGGGCCACCACCCCTGAAGACCTGAGGACTATCTTTCGCTTTCCCCGGGCTACAAGGACACTAGATTCACTGAACAGCTGTCTAACGAGAAAGTCCACTGATAAGAGTGGTAGGCAAGTGTGGAGAGATAAGAGCTAGATTTGTTGTGACCCATCCACAGGCAAACTTTATTTTTTCCTACTCAGGATAAACTCTGAGCTATTCCAATAACCTCAAACGCAAGAGGACTTGTTAGACCTTTTGAAGCTAACACTTGTGCATATCATCAAAGGTGTCATCAAGGCGTCCAACATCACAGCCAAAACCTGAAAGAAACAAGGTCTGACCTAAACTGATTTAAACTCAGCGCCTGTTGCTTATCATCTGAACCAAGCCGCTGAGTAAAAACTGTTTGCCAAGTCTGCCCCACCCCTTGGGAATTCTATTCTTTAGAAAGCAATGGCCAACATATCACAACCTAACTCAGCCAGTGTGCCTCAGTGTCAGGGACACACTTAGTTAAAACGCTTCTGCTAGCCCCACACCAGTTCCTCTTTATCCAAATTCCTCATGTAACTTTGCCTTTCTAGAGGCAAGTCCAGAGATCATGCTGGCTGAGGACATTAAGACACTTCCCATGTCTTAGAAGGAAAGAAAAGGCTACTGTGCAGAGCTGACCCAAGCCCTGACACACAACACAGGTGCTCTGTGAAGTTTTGGCTCAGAATGAAATGGATAGACGACACTCATTTAAACTTTAGTTCCTTTGGGTTAATGCAAAAGTCCTCTAAAGAGGCCATGGATGTAGCATGTTAATGATGCCTGCTGTTTATGTCACCATGAGGACCTGAGCTTGGATCCCCAGATGTCAAATAAAAGCTGGGTACTGTGGAACACATCTGTAACTGCAGCACTGTGGGTGGGAAAGCAAGCGAATCCTTGAAGCTGATCTGCCCACCAGCCTAGCCAGGTTGGTGTGCTTCATATTTAATAAGGGATGCTGTCTCCAAAAAAAGGAAGGTGGAGAGGGATAGAGAAGACACCCAAAGTTGACTTATGACCTCCATATGTGTGTGCATGAGTGCACACACATGCACACACACTTGCACACACACTTACAACCACACACAGAAGTTACCATCCAGGAACAATCTAATGTAAACTGTCATCTCCAGATTCATGTGCTCTGACATGCACCCTTCCCACACATCGACAGGTGCCAGCATGCTGTCCCACCCTGTCACTCCTGGCCCACTCCTACCCATGCTTAGCAGGGACATATAAAGTGGCTCTACCGGCACAGAAGGTATCTGCCATTGTTATCACCATCGGTGATGCCCAAGCAAGCTCCCACCACTTCTATGCCAGTTTTCCACAGCAACATGTAGTTAAAGCCTGTGTCTAAAACAGTGAAAGCCCTTCCACTGTTCTTACTAGCTTCACAAATATGATGTCTTCAGTTATAAGCAAGAGTTCAGTGCCATTCTTTGACCTGTCCCATGCAGCCAACTAGAGTGCCTTGAACAGGACAGGGAGTGGGTACCACCAAAAAGAACAAACAAGATCCTCAAAGTGAAATGACCCCAGGACAATAGGAGTCCCTCAGGAAGACACTAAAGCGCATTCTTTCGAGGTGGGATGGAAAGGAGAGCCTGGAGAAATGGTGCCCAGGCTGGGCATCGGAAGTAGATTCACACTGTGGGGATTCTCCAGCCCAAATCTGGAGAACATGTGAGAACACAGCCTTTCAGGGGTACCTCCAAGTCCCTGCTGCCTTGTGCTTGTCTATCAAGAGCATCTGTGGAGAGGGAGTCTGGCTTCTCGGTGATGGTCAAGGCAGTCCACATCACATCTCCGTGAGAGCTCCCAGCTGCCTAGAGCAGCCATTAGTGAGCTTATGGAAACCCATTCAAAGGGACCAGGAAACATATTTCAAGGTGAACCAAAACAGTGGGAAAAGATGAACTTCAACCCCCAGAATGGGGTGGTGTTTGTTTGTGTAAGCTCATAGGAATGTCATGGCATCACTGACACCCCAGGGGCTCTGAGACCATGAGATAAAGACCATGGGATCACAGGCCACTGGGCCACGGTCAGTGCTCCTAAGTACAGGAAAAAACCAGCAACTGCTTTTCAGGGCCTGTGCCACTGGCAGGCTAGGATGGGCAGATAGCCAGCTGTGGGCCACCAGAAATGCCCAACATAGTGAGGACACCTCTGTCTCCATGAAGATCAAAAACCAAACCAAACCAAACCAAAAACCTCAAAAAACAAAACAAAACAAAACAAAAACAAAAACAAAAAAAGAAGAGGGAAAAGGGGGAAGTGTATTTTATGTTTGAAGACATTTTGTCATTACCCTGAAAAAAATAATATAGGTAGGTATTAATCTGTGTCCCCAAAGTTCTAATTTGGACTCTTAGCCCCAGCACCTCATAGGGTGACTGGTCTGGAGAAAGGACCTTGAAGGGTGACCAGATTGGTGTCACTAGCATGAGCCTAGATCCAGGTCTGAGGTACTTAATGGAAAGGATGGCTGTGATCCACAGAGGGGTGGTGGTTAGCGCAAGCCAGGGTAGAGGAGGAACCAGCTGCCACACAATCCTCAGCTTGGGCTTCCAGCCCCTGAGCTGGGAGAATGTGGGCCTGGTGTAAAAGCCACCAGTGTGCGGTTCTTGTCACCCCAGCCCCACACACCACGAATGTGCGCATCTCAACTTTTCAAAAGCTTTTACTGCTATGGCTCCAGATATATTTTAGTTACATTACTCTTCCTAGATCTCAGGAGTTCAAAAGTCTCTGTGAGCTTCACTGTCCATGCATCACAAATTAAAAGTGTGATGCTGATGACCGAGCTGAGAGAACCAGTGTTGAAATAGTCTCGATTTTCATTAAATTATAGTCATAATGATGATATGACAGACACAACAGCCCTTTGTGGATTTTGGGTTCCTGACATGCTCTAATGACATGGCCAGCCCTTTGGGCCTCCTAGGACAGATGAGAGACACAGGATAGAATGACAGAGGCCTGAGTACAGCAAGACAGGAAACAGCTCCGTTCCATGCCCCTGCCCTCAGTCTCTCTGCCCACAACAGGCTCCTAGAGATTAGCAACTCACTTGGGCCTTCATCCCCTTGCCACACCTCACCTCAGAAAGGTTCAGCAGTGTGGTTCCCAGCTGGCCACTCCACATCCCGTGGCCTCTGAAGACATGGCCAAGTGGCTGCACTGCACTAGCTAATGTCTTCATACTCACTGTCTACATCTAGAGGTCAGGGTGTCAAATACCAGATGGTGATGCCCCAAGTAGGCATGAGTCTGCCCTGAAGAGAAGGGATGGGAAGGAGGCAAAAGATAAGCACCAGGCCTTAGAGTGTCCGTACCCTGGGAGTCACAGGTGCCTCAGCTCGTGGACACATCCTTACTGATTTCACATGCACACTCAACAGTCTGAGTGGATGTTGAATGCCTCAACTGAAAACCCTGGTGCAGGAAGCAGCCTGCCAGGCGTCACAAGTGGTACACCCTACAGGAAAGCTGTATAGTTAAAAATTAAGGCACTGAGCTGGTTCAGTGGGCCCGGTGAATTGCAAGTAGCCCCGCATCCTGTTAAAAAGAAGAACCAAGAACTTGGGACCAGAGGTTTGTAACACGCTCTCGCTCCCTGTTAGCAAGCAGCCAGCAAGAGTGCGCTGCTCTCCGGAGGCGGAGGCGGTGGCTGTGCTGTTGGTGGAATGCCGGTGAGCTGGCTGCTCTGAGGACTGTGGAGCTGAGGGGCCCATCTGCCCCAGCATGGTGATAGCAATTAAGGCATAGAAAGGAAGTGAGTGAGCAGCAGGCAGAACACACACAGGAGGCTAGCTGCCTTACTCGGCTTATTACCAACAGAGCTGTACACATGTGAGGAGCCTCACTGTGAGCAGAGCTACAGACCAGCACGGAACTCATGTGCTGCGACCCTGACACCTGTGAACACGGCCTCCAAAAAGTTAGGGTCTCCTAACCTAGTTCAAGGAGTCCTTAGAAGAGGGACAGGCAGGCGGAGACAGCTGTCACCCGAAGAGGAGACAGAGGAGATTGTCATAATGCTACGGGTCCCAGCATACCATTATCTCCAGAGAGAAGCCAGGGCAGGCTCTTCTCTACCCCAGACACACCCCTACCGCAGGCCCAACTCCAGTTGGAGGCTGCTTACCTCATGTATGATGTCGGGGATAGAGACTTGGGCTTTGCCCACTGATACGAGGCCTGTGGCACTGACAGATACTGCTCGCAAAAGGCACCCTTCCGAAAGTGCTGCAAAGCGAACTCCTCGGGTGGGAAGTCAGAAGTGGGTGGAGTGGTGCCCAGGTCTTCCCCAGCCGGCTCTACCTTGAGGGCCACAGAGGGCGCATGCTCCAGTGCTGTCTTTCGAGACTTGATAGGGACCCCATCACCCAGGTCCAGAGTGCTATCAGTGGTCAGGGCGTTGATGGCTGCCACAATGGCAGAGCTGGTATACTGGGTGGTGTTGCCAAGCCAGGTGTCTTCGGTCACGCTGACCCGAGGGGAGCCATGGGGGGATGGTGTGGGTGAGTGGTGGGGCGAGCAGGAGGGCTGTCGGCCATTGAGACTATACTTGCGCTTGTTACAGGGGGACGTGGGCCGGGAGCCACGGGCACCGAGCCAGCTCTCTTCGGTGACACTTGCACGTGGAGAGGTGGACGGGGAGTGCCTTGGTGATCCCAGCAGGTGGCAGGCACCCAGGCTTCGGGGAAAGCCCTCCTCAGGGTCCGTGGTCTTGGGAGACACGCAGGGTGACTGCCATGGCGAGGTCTGGGGGGATGCATACGGGTAGGAGTAGTTGGACTCGTAAGAGGACGCCTCAGAGTTACAGCTCCTGGAAGACAGGCTGCTGGCTGGGCTCAGGCACGAGGGGTCCCTGTAGGCTTCCAGACTGGGCAGGTGCAGGGTTGCTGTAGAGGGCGACCGCTTGCAGCTGGGAAGTACATCTTCCACTGCCACATCGTGGAAAAACTGGCTGCTGCCATGGTGAAGGCCCAGGTAGGAGGTGATCTCGATTCTCGGACTTTCCAGAGTCGGGGCCCCATTGGGTCTCGTGTTGCCAGAGGACAGGAAATATCCCGAAGGCCCGCTGTCCACAGCCCCTCCATAACTGGAGGGATGATTTGCTGAAGGAACAGATGAGATGCCCGGGGTGGACGTTTGGAGGTCGTGGCATGCTGCTGGCAAGGCAGAGTGTGCCGTGGGAAGGGGCAGAGTTGAAGCGACGCTAGGGGACACATAGCTGTAGTGTTCTGGAAGAATAAAGAAAAGACAGATGTGAGACCAGTGAGCTAGAAGCACATACTCACAAAGGTAGTGAACCCAAGACCTGGTGCCAGTCCTGAGGACTCCAGGCCCTAGGTGTAGCCTCTGGGAATGTTCTGAGGTCAGACTGCTGCAAAGCCTCCTGTTAGACTACAGACCTTGCTCTACGCTAGCATAGCAGCATTCCTCAGGCAGATGTCCCCCGCCTAATGTCACATGGCCGACTCTTACTGTCTTCTCTTTATTCAAACTCCACATTCCCTAGTCAGTAGTGATTTCAAATCCTTACCCAACCAATACCTGAGTTGCCTTCTCTTTCTCTCTCTCTCTCTCCTTCCCTTCCCTCCCTCCCTCCCTCTCTCTGGCATATATCACAGGTTAACACAAATTTTTATCTATCCATCTCTCTGATCAACAGAAGCCAGCTTCCACAGTGGCGAGGAATGTGCCTGCCCCGTGGTTCACGGCTGTTTGCAGAGCCTCAGGCAGTGCCGGGCACAGCACAGTTCAGCCCTTCTGCAATTCTACCATTTCAAAGGCTGAGAGAGGCAGGGGTATTTCAAATTCCACTTCACATGTTTATTTTGTTTCATGAGTAGACAGACTAGTGCCTGAGTGGCAGGTGATGGATGGACAGTGGCAGAAGGAAGGATGAACAGCGGTTGGACAGACTGTGGAGGAAGGGAGGGAGGAAGAGAGGTGTGTATCAGTGGAGGGAGGTGCTTCAAATGCGGGGCCCCAGGTGTTTAAATAGGTTTTTAGAGGCAAATGATTACCAAGCAGGCTTGAAAGAACATATCCAAAGGAAGGTTGACAATTCCTCACTCTTGTGGCTACCTGAGGCTAGTTGGTGCCTGGAAATCTACCTTCTATAACTTCTAAAACAAAAGAGATGCTTCTAAGGCACACCCAGATCTCAAAATCATTGTGCTAATTATACGTTGGTAAGCACTTTTTTAAAATCATAGTTATAATTAGTACTCAACAGGAAAGCCATGCTTCTGGATTTCTTATCAGAAAGGCTCTCCACGTCACAGAGCCCATTTACATGTGTCTGGAGACAAGCATTTCCAGGTCTCTGAATAACAGAAATAAGCCTGAGGAAGTCCTAGATCCACACCAGGCTTCAGTGCCCGGCTGGGAGATACTTTGTTCAAGGGCAGCACTGCTCTCTGCTGAGCCCTGGCTCAGAAACCAACAAGGGAAAACTACAGACATGTTAGGGTTTCAAAACACCAGCCAAACCCTAAGATATTTTGCAGAGGAGAAGGCCAGGCCTTAGGTAGGTAAGGAAGGTTCCACTATTGCTCATTCCGGGTCTTCTACCATCAATGGGCAGACAGCTCACAAACCCTCTGGCAAGAAAGCAGCCTCTTTACGAGGTAGACAAGAGTCCCAACTCAGTGTCCAGTGAGAGGATATGCTACAGTCCTCAATCCCTGGGTCACAGAGACACTCTGCAAAGGCCAGAGCTGAGACAGAGGAGAACGGAGGCAGCTAGAGAAATCAGAAGCAACCCAAAGCAGGAACCTACATCTGTGCCAAGTGGATCCTCCAGTCACAAAGCACCACTTCCCAGTCCAAACTCCAAACCTCAAGAGGCTGGAGCCTAACACTGAAATGGCTCTGTTCTAAACTACTCTAAAGCCACTTTCTAGAGAAAGTAATACTTCTGAAGAGACAGGATTGGTGGCTGGTGGCATCTGGGACTTACTGGAGGCTTTTGCTGAGTTCTTAAGCTCAAGCTGTTTCTATAAGCACTGGACAAGATTGCAGAGTTGTCCACTGCTAGTAACCCTGCTTCATGTCCAGCTGTGTGGCCCAGTCTTAGACAGCAGACCTAGGCCACCCCAGTACCCACAAATGCAGCCCCAGGGAAGACTGATTAGAGGAACAGACTGTCCATAGTACATAATGAGAAAGAACACGAGTCTCAAAGGACCCAGTTGGTAAAGATATGAAACACGTTCAAGTGGAAAAGCCTAAAGACCAAAGGTTGGTTGGTGAGACCAATAGATCCATTATGAGGTCACCAACAGAAGAGTCTAGAACAGGTTACCAAGGGCCTTATTCAGGAGCAGCAGTTCCAGATGGCTATGCCCAGAGCGGTCTGCTCTGCTGTTATCACCAAAGGCTCACTAAACATTCATTTTGGCTGAAGGAACTGAGGCAAGAAGGAAGAAGAGGCGGAGGAAAAAAGAAAAGGTGAGGAGATGGTTCTTTATGCAGCCTATGTGTTTCTATCCCATACAGGTGACAGACACAGAGACACTGCTGGCGAGATCTCCCTCAGCTGGCCCAGCACTTCCTAATCTAGAACTTTCTATAGAAAAGCACAGTCAATGTTCCATGGCCCAGAAGATGCTCTAACTAGTCAAAGCCAGTAGTGTAAGGTGAGGACCCCAAAATATCACCCAGTTATTACTAACTAGAGTGTTGATAAAAATGGAGGAAGAATTGATTCCAGCATTGCGTTCACTGATGTTGGAGTCTCACAGTCGTGGGAGAATGCCTGTGTCTTTGCTCAGCCTCACCTCTGAACTTGGACTTCTGGCTTGGTACTGCCTGAGGTACCACACCCTCTGAAGCACACCTCTCTCAGGAAGAAGCTCTCATTGCGCCCACATCCAACCAGGCCCTTTGGGGGCATCTCCCAAGGTCTTCAGAAATTCACACACTCACTGCCACCCACAGATGGTGTGTCCTTCATGACCTCCACCTGCTCATCACCTAAAGCCCCCTCAGGATTACATCATCTGTGCTCGCTCTCCAGCCTTCTGGGTCTCAGTACCACCACAGTTCCGAAGGGTTTGATACCAAAGCCCACGGGACAGTCTCCAGCAGATATGGGACACAGCACAGCAATCCAAACTTCTGCTAGAGGCACCACTTCTAAACAAAGGTGCTACAGGACCATATCCCGAGAATGGTGGTAACCACACCCATGTGGGTGCCATGGGTTGCCCAGATAGCACCCAGGTGAGATGGCCTCGGAGGCCCTAGCCCTGAGCAGGTAGCTAATCTGCTTGGAAAGTCAAGTCTTGCCAATGTTGTATGCTGCCCTACGTTTCTAGAGCTCTGTGCACTGTGGGAAGCCTCCCAGTAACAAAACACTGGAAAGGAATGGGCTTTCAAGTTTGGAGAGATGGCTTAGTGGTTAGAACACTCTTTGCTCTCACAGAAGACCTGGGTTCAGTTCTCAGCACTCACATGATGGTTTACAACCATCTGTAATTCTAGTTTCAGGGGGGTCTGATGTCCTTTTCTGACCTTTGCGGGCACCAAAGCACACATGTGATGTATGTCTACACATGTAGGCAAAATACTCACACACAAAATAAATACATTTTTTTAAAAAATGTTTTCATCTTAAGGAACCCAACTCCAGAAGAAAAGAAAGTTCGAGACTAAGGCTGATGGGAAGCATGGGTAACACAGCAGCTGTGCACACACACTGGGAAAGCTAAGCCCAGTGCCTGTCCAGATCTCCAGATGCTGAAGACACAAACCAGTCCTACACGGCCTAGGGTTGCCAGATCCCAAAGGAGGCAAACCTGCAGATGGGCAGGGCCTGGCTTCTGTGTTCTCTATATCCCAAGTGAAAGAATCCTATTTAATACAGACCAAGGCTGGCCCCACAGCTGACCACCTTCTTTTGGAAGGAAGAGAAAATTGGAAGAGTTCTCTAGAAAGTCCTTGAAACAAGCCAAGTCAAGTCCTGCCTTGACACCCCTGCAGTGTTTAGGCCAAGGCTTCAGCTGCCTGGAGTACTGGAAGATTCCAGAAAAAAAAAAAAAAGGGTAAGTGGCAGGCAGACAACATGGCTTGTCTCCTTGTCTCCTTGGGGCTGTCTTAGCAACAGGGTGTCTGAGGCCTAGAGAAAGAGGAAGAAGGAGGCTTCTCACTCCGGGTCTGGCCAGAAGCAGAAGAAGAGGAAGTTGTAGAAAAGACACCACGTGGGCCCCAGGATATTACAAGAGTGGCCTTTACTTTTACCAAAATGTTTGAATAAAATATGATTCAACATGGCAAAGAAAAATCCACAAACCATTTATTAAAACAACAGAAATGGGGTTTGGATATAGCTCAGTTATTAAGCACTCGACTGGCCTTCAAGGAGCCTTGGGTTCAATGCCTAGCACCACATATGCACACAGGCACACCTGCACCCATAAGCTCAGCGCTCAAGAAGTGGAGGCAGGAGGATCACGAATTAGGAGCTATCCTGCTACACGGTGAGTTAGAGACTAGCCTGGGGCTATATGAGACCCTTTCTCAAAAATAACATATTAAAAACAAAACCAAATAGCTCACATGTGGATTTCCTTGGTCAAAGTCCAAAACAAAAGCTTAAATGCCTAGAACTGGTCTGTGAGAGCTGTCTGCTCTCTCCTCAGAGTCCTCCGGAGCAAGAGTGCCCACTGACTCCATGGCAGGTAGCTGAGTCCAGCTGAGCTACCTCTTGCTACAAAGCCTGGACCTGTGGGGACAGGACTAGCCCTCCACATGCACCAACTTCCACCTCCTCAAAGGGATCACTCTATAGGGTCTATTGGGAATGCCAAGTTTCCCAGTAAATTCCTTACCAATCCTGAGACATTTGTGCTGATTATGTAACATCAGATGCTGCTGCCTGTCCCGCAGCCTGGCTTTTGCTGAACGGGCCAGTAAACAGATGTAGGAGACCACAGAAGAAAAGCACAATCGAAAGCAAGGATCTCTCACAGCACATATTCTGTTATGTCATGTATTTAAAAAGGAAGGTGTGGCCACCCTGTGCAGGTACCACCATCCTTCCTTCTGTCCCTCTGAGCTCATTTCTCTCAATCACCCTGCGGCATCCAGTATTCCACATGGATGAGATGCGGTGCAGGCAACACTGAGCAAATCCAGAGCCCATGGCGCCGGCCAGCTCCCACCAGCCTCAGCAAACCCAACAAGCTGGCATTACTGCAACTGTACCAGGTCACCGCACACCAGGACTGCTCCTGGTCTATGTCCTCTTAAGGCATGGAGAATGCCTGCTGCCCACCAGGTGATCTGCTGGGAAATCCCTCTGCAAGATTTCCTCTGTAGTTTAGGGCACTTGGTATTTTACCTTGAGTAAAGACAATGTTGTGTGCCTGCCACACCACATATATGTGACGCTCACACGTATGTGACCCTCTGACATCAGCATGGCCTTCGTAGTTAACCCCCACTTAAACTCATTGTTCACAAGCACAGAGCACAACCCGCCACAGCCAACTTTCACCTTTCGTTTTAAGGAACACCCCTTTAGCCTTTCCTGGGGCTGCACTGTGGGACTTGAAGCTAGAAATAGAACCAGGAAGATCCTGCCAGCCAGGTCCTGGCCTCCGATGCCTGCCCACCCTGGTCTTTCGACATGCAATAGAGCCTGCAGGGTGACGGTGAAGCTGCAAGTCTCCACACTCAGGGATGAAACAAAAGAATACAAAACAGTTCCGGGGCAGCATAGTTCTTGTGTTTACTCAGCGCGCTGGAGCACTGGATGGTGCTCCCTAATGACGACAGCACAGAGACTGGGTCAGTCCCGAGAAGTGACAGACAGCAGCAGGTTCTCAATATTGCCATGCAATGATGTGCTGAAGAGAGATTTACAGGGCAGAGTGCTGGACTTGCTGAAGCAACAGCAAATGTCACCCAATGATCCGCAAATAAGCTCACTACAGCGTGCTTAAGGGTCCTGTGTCCAGCCTGGGTCCACGTCTTTCCTTGAAGACCTCCGACACTCCCCCAGGTGCATATTTAAAGCATTGCTTTCCCTTGTGTTTCCAAGCTGCTCCTGCTTAGCCGAGGGCTTCTTCTGAAAACCTGATATGGGGCTAGCATATCTGCTAACACAGACAGGTTTGTCCTTGATTAAAACATCTATAGAACTTGAGCTCAGTGAGATTGTTCCTAGCAAAGACCGAAGCCCTTTTCCAAAACCACCAAACTTTAGCATACTTGGGGGCTCCTGGGGCAAGACCCACTCCTTCCATGGATTCCTGTAGTAGGACTGAACAACCAACAGGGCTCCCCTACATCCTGCTGGAAAGAGAAGTTATGGCCCTTGGCAGAAAACACTTAAAAGTTCTTCTGAATCCCATGCAGCAAAGCCCCCTTTCCATTGGTACACTGTTTAAGCCTGGAGCCGGTGGGCAGAGCTGTCTGGGCCCAGGGCCTTGGCCAGTTTCCTCTTGAGTTACCACGGAGACAGAACTAAGCGGTCAGGCCAAAATAACTTACAAAACAGGAGCCCTGGGGCGGGAAGCGGCACACCCACCTCCCAGCTGATGAGCAAAGCAGCTATTTCCTGAGCCCCAGAAGGGAGCCTATGACCCTGCCTTCTCCCCAAAAGCAGACCCTGCCCCATTGGTTGACAGGGTGGAGACAGAAGGACGCATGATCCTGGAAGAGAATATTACTCCAGTCTTGTTCTGCCCCAGACTGTGTATTTTAAAATATTCTTTCTGCTCCCTTCACAAATGGTGATTGTATTTCTACCACTGGTACCTGCAGTGCACTTTGGAAATAAAGCAGAAGACACAATCCTTGCCTCCTAAGAGCCTGGTAAGGACCAGTAAGATGGGTGGGTAATAAAAGCAACAAAGGCCCTGCCTAGGCCCACTGCAGCCCAGCCTGCCCTCTATGGGTGAATTGGGGTGGGGGAGGGGGGAATGTGTCCCCTTCCTGGAGCCTTGAGGAGGTAGGCTATGCTGTGAGGTAGCCATGTCCTCTTTCATGATGTGGGTCTGTATGCTCAGTACAAGCAGCAAAACTCAAATATTACTTTGCAGTTGATCTCAGGATTGTTCAGTCCTTCATGTTTAGACCCTTTCTAGACAATGGGAAGCTCATTCTTCTGTTCAGTGGGGAGCAGAGAGTTTAGTAACATCACATGACTGTGAAATATAAATGATGTAACTGGACAATTAAAGTCAGTCTGTCTGTCTGCCTGTCTGTCTCTTTCTCAAGTATGAGAAATGTAACATGTATTCAACATGTTGAATGTTCTCTAGCACCTTCTTTCGACACTATAAACGGGTCAAAAAGTTCTTCCGAAGACTGGCTCTCTTGCCCAGGGCTCGCTCTAGTGGCCTACACCTGCAAGCTAGAAGTGCTGTGCGTAGATGCAGCATCTTGGCTTCCCTGAGGCAGTGACCCACAGTTCCCAGGGACATACACAGGCATGTCCCTGCAGCTCTGTGCAGTTCCACGGAGCATTTTGTTATGACCACACCTGTCCTGGGCTGCAGTGAGATACAAGGCCTCACCTTTCTACTTGATCTACTTCAGAGCAAAACCATCACAAGCATGTCTGAGAAGCATGGTTCCTCACATGTGTGAGGGGAGGAGGCCACCTAGACTCATTTGCCACCCCAAGTTCAAGGAGCCACCTGCTTCCCAGGCCAGAAAACAGCCTGGGCCTCACCAGAGTCCCTACCAGTGTCTCCTTCGAGAATCACCCAAACTGATTTCCTGGGTGCCTTCCATGAATGGGCCCACATGAATCTCAATTTGGGCATTATGTCTCCCAATACAGCTCAGAAAGACACTGTGAGAACGACTGTGAGATGAAGACTCGGGGGGGGGGGGGCTCTTAGATCCACTAATGATCTATCTGAGCAAGTGCAGCACCCTTCCCTCAAAGGTCCTCAGCAATGAGTCTGTGGAGATGACTACCAAGTTTGCAGCTTCCCAGATACCCTCTCCCCAAGCAGTCCACGGGCCACCATGAGGTAACAAAGTGTCTGTTGTGGATCTTTGTGTCTGTTGCTAGTATTGGGCCTGTAGTCAGTAGTCCATTCAGAGTAAACAAGGGGGTACCCAAAGGCGGTGAGGCCTTCCTTACTCATGCAGCAGATAGCCTGGAGAGCCCAGGAAGGCTCCATGGCTGCATCTCTACAGAGACAGGAGCTAAAGGTATCATAAGGGAACCGGAAGCACAGCAGTGCACACGCATCCAAATCCAACATGGACACCCTAAGGGGAAGTCAAGAGTAAGCTCTTCTGTCTGGAGCATGAGAATTCTGGAGAGAACTCAGAAATGTCCCCCCTAAAGCAGCAGTGCCAAGAGATGTCAAGGGTCTCCACTTCTAGCCCCAGATCTCTTCCCAACGGTTGTCTTTCAGTCTTGCCTGCCTTGGATACCACTGACCCCACAGCCCTGTTACCGGGGGCCCTGAAGAAGAAGAAAAGCCTATCAGAAAGGGGTCTTATCACAGGTCATATCGCAGAAGTGGTGACAGCCAAGTTGGAGCACTCACATTCAAAAGCAAACAAGATATTTAACTTTAAAAAAATAATAATAAAAAAAGGTAGTGAGTGTTATGGAACACATGACACGCTCATTTTGGAGACCGTCTATGTGTGTCATGTCTTCTGTCCTCATGCGGCTGGGAAGCAGACCCCAAGGAACGCACAGAATGCTGTCCAGGGCTGTGTGCAACTTGGAACAGAAAGTCAGGTGCAGAAAAGAGCCAGACGGCCAGGAGGGGGATTGGTGCAAGGAATGGGGTGTCACTGTTTAGGGGAAGCGAGTTTGGGGAAACAGCACATTGATGTTGACCTAACTAGAAGCTTTACTTTTGACAGAGAGGAGAAAATGAAAGACAGCGAAAGCTCTCAGGTTCTGGTTGCTGAGGTGTGGACTAGAAACCCAAGTGGTGGAGCCTTCCTGCTGAGGGAGCTGCAGTGGCGGTCAGCACCGGGCCGGGCCTCCTGGCTCCAGGTCCCCCGGGCCAGGCGGTAGCAGCGGGGCTCTCAGAAAGGGCGGCTTCCGACCGCCCTCTGGCAGCACGGCTGACCATCTGTCCCCGGACTACGAGGTCCAAGTTCTGCGCCGGACATAGCCTCCCCTTGGGTAAGGGCCTCCTGGAAGGAGGAGGAGCCCTCTCCCGCCGCCCGGTGCTCCGATGCCAGGAAGTGCCCGGCGGGTGAGCGTGGCAGGCTCGCCCCACAGGTGGCCTCCCGGCTCCTCGCGGCTGGCCGCAACTTGGTCCGCGTCGCTCCTGGCCGCTCAGGGCGGCGGCCCGGGGTCCCGGCTGGTGCCAGGTTGGGGCGGGCACCGGCGACCTCAGCAAACTCGGGCCCTCGGCGGGGTGCAGTCGCCCGCCGCCCCCCGCCGGACCCACCTGCGGCCGCGGCGCCCCTGCCGCTCTGATCGAACTCGAAGAGGAAATCGAAGTCGAACTCCGGGTCCTGCTCCAGCCCCGTCATGTCGGGGTCGCGCGGCACTGGTACGCCCGGCGCTCGCGCGCGTCCCCGGCGTGACGCGGCTCCCGCCTCCTGTCCCCTCCCCTGTACCCCTCCCCGGCCTCCCGCCCCGGTCCCGCCCCCGTGCCCCCGGGTGTTTCCGGGTTTACATAAACAAGCGGCTCGCGGCCGCCGGCTTCCTAGTTTTAAATAAACTCCGCGCGCGAGCCCGAGCGCAGCCTGGGCTCCACTCGCGCCCGCAGGACCGCGCGGTCCGGGCTCCACCCCCGGCCCTCAGCAGCATGCCCGCTCCCATCGCAGGACCCCGCGCAGCTGCCCCGGACCCCTGCCTCCCAGGGGACCTCAGTCTCCCTTAGGATACGCCCGCCACGCAGGAACCCAGCCCCCGCCAGCAGCCCAGGCGTCTGCGCCCCAACCTCGGCGCAGCCGGCCACCGCAAGGCGAGCGCAACAGCCTAGGCCGGGCCGCACCGTCGCTCCGGGACCTAGCGCAGGACCGACGGGGGCTGGAGCTGTGTCCTGAACCGGCCCAGACTCGCAGCCGGTCCCCTGGTTCCTGTTCAGCGTGGTGCGCAGTCCACAGCCGAAGAAGGTGCCCTCCCTGGGTCTTGCTGTTTCCCTGCACCAGGAAAAAGACCAAAGCTACGGAATTAGTCCAAAAGTTCGAAAAGAAAGGAAACGGAATATAGAGATATATGTTTATGTGTATAACTTGGCTTCTCTTGGTCCATCGAAGGCTTCCTCCAGGTTGCTGCCCAAGCAGAATGACTGGAGAAAACCCACCTTCAGTGAAGCATCCCAGAGCCCACCTCAGAGCGTTGCAACTTCAAGCAGTAAACGCTGGGGGTGTCATTTCCTAGCTCTGCTTTTACTAAAGAAATTACCTGAACGGGACAGGAAAATGAGGGTGGAGTTTCCTGAGGGTTGCCTTCTCTATGCAGGTCAAGCCCCAGAGCACAGTTGCTTACGAACCATTCAAGTTTAGCCATGGTGGCCACCTCACTCTGTGGGCACCTAACTCAAAGCAAATATGATTTCATGCACCAACGACCTCATAATCTTTCGGCTGAAACTCTTGTTTTAGTAGGGGTAATTTCACAGCTCTCAAAGGCTGTGTGGGTGCTGGGTGTTACCCATTCAGACAAGGTACCTTGCACACAGCAATCAGAAGGAAAAGGTTGGGCCTATAGAGCCCAGTCCATCTTTTCCTGTTTCTCCCAGCGGTTTGCTCTAACTTTCCTGGTGTCTTGGCACCACATAAACCAACATCTGGAATATCAGGAAAATGGTGGCCAGGGCAGGAGAGGCCAGTATCAGAACACAACCCTGGAAGGAGGCAGGAAGGAAAGGAGGAGGCAGATTAGTGTCAGTATCTGCCACCAGATGCAAGTGTCTCCTGCGTCCTCCTGCCCTGCAGCTCTGGGGTCTGGGGGATAGCTTTTTCCCGAGGCTAACTTGAGCATCCTGTAGGCTACCACTTCTCCCAGGACCCTGCTTCAATGGCTGCTTTTCTCCCGTGATAAACTATAGCTCAGTCTGGCCTGATTTAGTTTCTAATAATAGTTCTCACTTTGAGATGTGAGCTTTGTTTTGTTTTACTTTTCTGTTTTGCTGACCTTCGGGAAAATGGAAGTTCTGTTTTCTGTGGTGAAATCTCCATCTCTCTGTATCCACCTTTTCCACAGTTACACACGCAACAGCCCTTCTGGTCTACTTTTTGAAGAAAGCTTTTTGCTAAAGTTACAAAGCACCTAGCTTCCCCCGGTCAGATGCCACCAGATGTTGGAACAATAGGAAATCACAGGATCTTTCAGAAGCTGACCTGGCTCCCTCCTTGCCTACTCCCTAACACAGGAGTCAGTCAATACAACTACTTATGAAATGCTGCCCTGTACCTCTGCCAGCCCCCTTGCTAAACCTCCATATAGTAGATGCTTGGTCTGCCATTTCGGCAGACACTCCAGTTTTGATAGAAGTGTTTAGCTTGGACCACTTCCTCCCAACTGTGCAAGGTGTTAATAGGCCAGCCCCAGTGCTGGGTGTGATGAAGCAGGGTACCTGTCTGCGGCATTTTCTAATCTGGATTAGGAAACAATGCCATGAAGCTAAATAGTTGGAGAACAGGGCAAGCTTTGTTCGGCTCCGGAGAGCCTACGGGATATTGTGTGAGGCAATTCTGACGCTGTGGTTACCTACAGGCTTGTGTTTCTTGGAGTTCTTCAGAGCAGAGCAGCACAAGGCCTTCAAAAATGGCCAGGCTGGATGAGCTTCTATCCAAATGCCCATCAGGCTGGAAGGCCTCAGAGAGCAGCCATCGAGTGCTCTCTGGGTGTCCCCATCGAGGCCTGCTCAAGGACAGGGCGTTTCCCCATGGCCCGAAGCAATGGCAGATACTGACCTGCAGCATACAGTTCTTTTCCCCTGCATGGGTCTGGCTGTCTCAAGACTGGGTCACAGTTTCTACTTAGCTCAGTTATATCCACACCCTCTACAAAACATGACTAGTATCATTCCGTCATAGGACATTATTGCCTCCAGCCCACTGCTTCATCGGGGACATTGTCAAACTTCCTTTTCTAGGTAGGTTACACAAAAAAGGATCACTACCCTCTGCCCAATAGCTTTTCCCTTTGTACAAAGAAAAAAAAGAAGGAAAGAAAGAAAAAAGAAAAGAAAGAAAAACAAAACAAAAGTTTTGTTTTGTGGACATGGAGTCTTTACACTGTAGCCCAAGGCAGGCCTGGTTCTTGCTTGCTTTGTTGCCCAGGCTGGCTTCAAACTCATGGCAATCCTCCTGTCTTAGTTTTTCAGGTGCCGAGATTATACCTAGGATTACAAGGGTGAGCCATCAAGCTCAGCTTAGAAGATTTCTTGAATAATGGGACGGTCAGTCACTCTAAGCTTTAAGGCAAAGAAGAAGAAGGAGAAGGAGGAGGAGGAGGAGGAGGAGGAGGAGGAGGAGGAGGAGGAGGAGGAGAAGAAGAAGAAGAAGAAGAAGAAGAAGAAGAAGAAGAAGAAGAAG
>JADRCH010000107.1:3731998-3747851 GCA_019843965.1 Rhynchomys soricoides | reverse complement strand
AGAAGAAGAAGAAGAAGAAGAAGAAGAAGAAGAAGAAGAAGAAGAAGAAAGGTGACTGACAGATGTGTGTGGAAAGAAATGTCAAGAAATTCACAACCCAGACCACAACAAAAACACTGTTACTTTCCTAGTAGCAAGAACTCATCCTGAGAACACTTAGAAACATTTAGACCTCTTTAAAAGTAAGGTCGGTGGCATGAAACAATATCTGCCCCCTTTGATTCAAAGTTCACACAGTACTTTCTACCCAGGACACCTGGGCTGATGGCTCTTGGGTCTAAAGATAAGCAAGATGTCCAGGGCTGACTCTTGGGGAAAGGCTGCCTCTGCCTGATCCACTCATCAGACTCACAGGAAGCTAAGGTTTCCTTCCAAGTTCTTGTCTAAAGGATGGCTGCCCTTGTAAATAAGAGTGCCCCAGCCCCAGCAGGGGTCCAGCTGGCTTTCAGTAATTTAAAGTAATGTCTTTGGTGCCAAAAAGGAATTAGGAGATAGGACTCCCAGGGTCTATTCTACCCAGGTCAAGTTATCCCCTGCTAAAAAGCCAGCCACTCTTTAAAGGGTGTTTCAAAGACACCTGCAAGAGCCTAAATGTTTTAGAAATTATTTTGCTAGCTCATTTGAGGGGGACCTGAAGGGTCATGACAAGAGGTCTGGGTCATGTCATTCTTGTGGCCCTGCCAGGTTAGGGCAGATTCCAGCGCATAGTCTTTAGTTGGAAGAAGCAACTTCAAACCTGACAGTCCTTCAGTCTTTCCCAAGGCATTTTCTAAGGCGGAACTCTTATCTGAATGCAACGTTTGGCCACAAGCTTGAGAAGCATTTAGAAGCCTGGACCACTTGGGGACAGTTGGCCAAACCCTTACTTTTAGTGAGAGGCATCTACCACTCAACTGACTTGGGAGGATGCAGGACTCTTATACTTCTGGTCATGGATTAGCTTGCCTTCCTAGGGTAGAGGCAGGGCCAACTCTGCTCTCCATAGACGCCTCACTTCATCCCAGGGTGATATTTTTATTTTTTGTTTTCGGTTCGGAAGCCCCCCCCGCCCCCACCGCGCCCCATCCTCAAATCTCACCCCTTGTGAATCGAGTTTCCCCAGCTGGGATATCCGAGACCCCAGCCAAAGCCAAGTTTGAGCTAGAGAAGAGGAGACACCTATTGGCAAGAAAGAGCGCTAGAAATCTGGGCTGCGCCGGGGAAACACCAGGGGGACACCCTTCACAGTGTGTGCCACGCTGTCCGGCCGGACGCCCGCGCCCCTCCCTGGACGCGCAGACCGGCCGCGGCAGCCTGGCGGGGAGGAGGACTCGATCTGGGTGCGGGGCGCGGGCAGCGGGCACGAAGGACCAGGGCACGCGGGGGCGAAGGGAGGGGCACTGGGCTTACCTTCCTCGGCCGCCTTCATGGTGCCGCCGGCGGGCGGCGCGGGCCGCAAAGTTTCTCCGCTCCCGCAGACTGCGGCCGGAGGGCCGAGTGGAAACTTGGAAGGGACTGGAAAGCTGGTACTTGGCATCCACGCGGCGGTGGCGGCAGCGGCGAGCAGCAGGAGGAGGAGCGGGAGCTGGCGCCGCGAGCAGCCGCCGAGTCCGACCTCTCCTTCGCCGACACGCGCCGGGCCGGGCTCAGCGCCGCGCGCCGCGGGGAGGTGACATGCGGGGTGTGTGCGGGCGTGGCTGGCCTGTCTGCGGCCGGGGACTCGCCGCAGGGGCGGAGGTGTGTGCGGCGCCGGGGAGCTCGTGCCCCGCCGCTCTGATCCGCGCGGCGACTCTGCCGCCCAGTTCGGAGCCTCTCGGTCTCACTCTGACGCAGGGCCGGGCTCTGCCTTCTGCCTTTTTAAAGCTGGAAAACACCTCCCCCGGCTCCCGCCCGCCCGCCCGGCCGCTCCCGCGCCCCCTCCCTGCAGTGACATCACGCCCCTGCCCGCCCGAGCCGGCGCGGGGCCCGGGGGAAAAGTCGCGGAGCGCCGCCCTCTGTGCGCAGCGACTGCCGTTCGCTGGGCAAGCGGGGCGCCCTGGTTTGGACAGGGGTACCCTGGGGTGGACCAGCCCGGCGCATAGGGAGGGAAGGGACGCAGCGGGGGGTAACGAGGACTCAAGGGACAGGAGGGAGCTCCCAGAGGTGCGCAGAGGCACCCGGAGGTGGGCAAAGGTGTACAAGTGGGAAGATGGGGCGCGAAGGGAGACTAGGAGGAAAAGGGCTCATGGAGCAGAGTTGGGGGACTTAGACGGGCGGGAACGAAGGGGAAGGAAAGGACTTGCCAGGGGACGATGGGAGAGCGCGCCAACCCGGGATGGCGGCGGCTTCAGGCGGGTGCCCTGAGAACGCTACTCTCCCTTTTAATGAGGGGCTGGGGGTACGAGCGGCGGGGGAAGGGTGCCGAGACGCCTTGCATGCTGAAGTCATTATGTAAAATCGCAGGCTTCCCCTGCTGTGGAAATTTGGAAAAGCGCTTCCACTGGCAGGCGGGAGTAAGGAAATTCCCATCCCGCTAAATTACTAACAGATTGCATGGGCGTCCCGGGACAGCCAGATATTGTCATTTTTACTCTGTAAATATCTGAGCGAACTGGATTGCTTGCTGGACGAGAAGGGGAGGGGCAGCGCGTCTAGGAGAGCGCGCCCACCTGCGCAGCTCCTCCTCTGGGTCTGTGCCCCGGGTGCGGGCCGACCTGTGCAGGGACCACAGGGTGCTTTGTGGGCGCGTCCGGGAGGTTTCTGGCTAGTACTGGGGAACTTCTGAGGATTCTGTCCCGCCTCACACTTTTTCTCTTTCAAATCTCCCCGCATCTCCTAGGGGCGCAACTCTGCTGCCAAAACCCGACCATATTTTTTTGTTGGCTTTGGATAGAACGGATTGGAGGGCTGGGCAGTTAGAACGTCTGGTGTATAGAAATCATAAATCTATTGGCCTACACCTCATATGCTTTAAAATAAACCCAAAAGCAAAAAAGCGTGTCTGCTGTGGGACGGCGAGACTGTGGGGCGCGCGGGGCGTGTCCTGAGCCAGTAGGTGCTCCAAAGTACTTCACACCCCAAGACTTAGGGAAATCTGATCCAACCAGCAAGTGGAGCTAGCCAACTGGGCTCGATGTTAAACAATATGAAAACTTGGCTAACACCCATCCACTCTACCAGCAGCATCTAGCGGCTCTTTCCAGTGGCCTCAGTGCCACAGAACTAAAAGCCACATTTTTCCCCTACCATGGCAGAGAAGCGCAGTGGTAGGTGCTGCATAGCCACAGTGCCCAGCATGTCTCAGGTGTACTACCTGCTGGCCTGCTACTCATGGAGAGCTGAGCATGGCGCGCACCTCTCTACCTCTGGCGTTGAGAGGATGGAGCCACTATCATAGGTGGTCTAGAGGATATCGAGGCTGGAGGTGCCTACGGGGATGTGGAGCATGCTCTATTAGGTAGCTGAAGGCCCAGTGAAGATGCTGGGATGTGGGGCGAGGATGCCAAAGTGGAACCTTCAAAACTTGCATGGATGAGCCGAAGCCTCCTTGCTCTTCTGGAAAGAGGTGGCCGCTAGGGGGTGCCAAGACCCCATTGCCCAAGAACTCACCCCCCCCCCCCCGTCCGCCCCCCAAATCCATTCTTTAGTGAGTCCTGGTGTCGCCAGACCAGGATGCCAAGATTTGGCCTGAAGAGTTTCCGTCCCCGCCCTCCCTTGTCCTGGACCAGGCGGGGCGGGGCGGGGCGGGGAGGGGCGGGGCGGGGCGGGGCAGGCAGAGGCATCAGCGGCGAGGCGTGGCGGAGGACAAAGGCCCACCCGAGACCTTGGGAACTCCAGAGGGCAGAGGAGTTCCCACACGTCGTGTCAGAGCCGCTGGCCTGTCTGCACTCTCGGACTTGCGGAGCTGGGCAAAGCTTGGAGGAAGTCGGGAGGACTCTTCCAGGATCTTCCTTCACTCCCTCTCCTTCCTTTTCCTTTACATCCTCTTCCTTCCCCCGTTCCTCTTGATCTCTTTTCCTTTCTGCCCTGACTCTTCATCTCTTCTCCCTTCATTTCCTCTCCTCTCTCTCCTTCCTCCTGCTCCTCCTCTTCCTCCTGTCTGCTCCTCCCCCTCCCTCTCCAATAAATAACTTTTCACCCCATCCAGAAAAGCCCTTTCCTGTCTGTCTCAATGCCCTCCTTATCCCCCGCGGGTGACGGAATCCCGGGCCTGTTTCCCTCTGTTTAATGCCGTTGCCCGGACCACGGTGGCCGCACGCCAGGCGCAGGGAGTTCCGGAGGCAGCGGTGCAGGAGCTTGGCCAGCTCCGAGCTGTCCGCCAGGCCCTGCGGCCACCTCGGGCTCAAGCCTGGTCCCGCGGCCGTGCTCCCTGTGCGTCCCTACCGCCTCTTTCCTCTTCCTTCGGCCTCCTCTAGAGGAGGTTTGTTTATAGCTGCTACCAGGAGAGACGTTACACGGGTTTTATTTTAAGGTTTGGCGATGACTAACAAAGTTAAAAGGAGCTTAGGACAGAAAACAAGACTATTTTTAGATTACCATTGCTTCTGTGGATTACTGGGGCAAATACACCCCAGAAGCTTACAATCTAAAAGGTGTCTTTGGGTGCTAAGTCCTTCCTTCTGGGACCATTTGGGTATCCACCCAGCTCTCAAAGTTTCCAAGAGCCAAGCAATTGTTGATTCTAACCTGATGTGAAAATACAAGAGCCCAGAAAACGCCAACAAGATCGGGTGGGTTTTTAATGCAAAAGCAGGGGACCTGTGCTGCCAGGGACACGACTCACAGTCCTGCAACGTGGAGCCTCCTACGGCCTAACCAAGTACTGTACACCTGCCGTGCACCAGGCTAGGGAGTGCTTCTTTGTACAGTCGTTTGTAGCTCAATACACATCTTCTCACTGCATCTGCACTTTGAGCCACAGCTGTGGTTACTTTAAAACTCTCTCCCCTTACTGCACCTGCAGCTTCTGACTGGCTCCATTTCTTTCACTCCACAGCACAGGGAGGAGGCCCAGGATTGTGAGGCCCTAGGAAGGCTGGGGAACTGGGCCTTCCTCCAGAGCCTGTACGGGAGGGTGAAATCAATGAGCTAGACTTCAGGGGCATCATTTTTAAAAAGATGGTCTCAGGTAGCCCAGGCTGGCCTTGGACTCCCAGTCCTCTTACACCCATCTCCCCAGTTCTAGGGTGACAGGCATGCACCACACCTGGCTGGTTTGAGTTGGTTGGTTAGCCTTTGGTGCTAAAGACCTCTCTTGATGTGCTGCACACTGATTGGTGCCCAGTAGCTTACTTTTAAAGCACTTAAAAAAAAAACAAAAAAACAAAACAAAAAACCCAAAACCAAAAAATAGCTAGTCAAGTGAAGCCTCACAGTTGCTCTTGAGTTAGTTACAGCAACCTCAGCCACTCCCTCCCAGACTCTGGGGTATTTTGGAGGACCACAGATTTGGAGTTCAGAGAGCTCAACCCTACAGTTTTAAGCATCTGTTTAATCTCTCTCTCTTCCCTGGACAAGTGAAGAAGCCTTCTATGATCTGTTTTAGTCACAGCAGCATCCATTTCACTACGAGAGACCTAATGGTTTGGGTTAAACAAAAACAAACAAACAAACAAACAAACAATGCTTTGAAGGCCATGGCAAAAGATTTGCTTTCCAGTTGGTGGGACAGTGTCCTGTGATGGGGAGTTAGGAGGCAGGACCTCGGGGGAGGAGGCACTGCGCTCAGAGTGCACACTGAGACCAGACACTCCACTCTTTGTTACCTAACATCACCAGTTTTGTCCCAATGTGCTCTGCTGCCAAAATATTCTGCTTTGCCACAGATCCCAAGACGGTGGAGCCAAGGGCCTGTGAAAGCAACAAATTAACATAAACTTTCATCCTTTTAAGTTATCTTTCTCTGGTATTTTGGCTCATGATGAGAAATTGACACAGCCCTAAAACAACAAAACAAAACAAATACTACAATCAATCAGTCAGTCAGTCAGTCAGTCACTAACAACTTTCTCCCAGGGCATATGTCCAAGAAATCAGGATAGAGACCAAACTGCCCCCTTTGATACCTAGTGTTCTTCACTTTCCTTATCTCTGGCCTAAAGTGGCCAAAAGCCACAAAGGACTTCCTCACTGAAGCCATTCTGAGTCAAGTCACCTCCGGACACTTGAGTCAACTTGCCACATCTCTGAAGGTTATCACCCAAGTACCTACTGGATCTACTATGTCTCCCTGCCTCTGTCTGGGAGGCCAGCCTCACTGCCTGCCTGCCTGCCTGCTTGCCTAGTGGCTAAAGAAGTGGCCTCTAGCACCATCTAGAACTTGCTTTATTGCCTAGGATGATTTATCCTGGATAATGGAAGCTTAAGGAGAATCTGAGTTCTCTGTTTCTCTTTGTTCTTTTACTGGGTTGTTAGGCACTGCTACTTTTATAACTGGTTCTATTTCTTAGAGATTGGTTCTTTTGTTACTTTGAAGCAGCCCTCTTAATCTGTGTCAGTTAGCTTTCCATTACAATAGCAAAACACCAAAGACATTAACATATGAAGAAATAAGGTTTTTTAGTTTACAGTTTTGACCGGTTCAGTCCATTGAGTGGCCCCATTGCTTTAGGACCTATGGCAGTACAACCTATCACAGTGGGATCATGGGATAGACCACAACAACCTCATCCTAGCAGAGAAGCAAAAGGAAGAGAGGCCAGGGGCCATCAACCTCGTGAAGGGCCTGCCTCCAGAAATGTGGGGTTCCTACCAGGTAGCCGAACTGCCCACAGGTTCTCCTCATCTCTCCCCATGGCTCTTGTCCCTCTCTAGGGACCAAGTCTTCAATACATGAGGAGGGAATTCAGCATCCAATTCAGCCATCTTTGACAACATATATATTTTTTGTCTCTTTTATCCAACAGTAGCATAGCCACTGCAGCTTTTGTGAAGTTTCTTTTTGCATGATGCATGTATATTTTCCATCCTGTTAGTGAGTGTGTACTTTCCCACTTACAGCTTATCTCCAGAAGACCGAATGAAGTTGTACAATGCTTTACTCTCCAGTTCGACTGTTGCTGCCTGCCCTGTGACTGGAATGTTAATGTGTTCACATTTTATGTTTCCAGTAATGAAGTTGAACTGTACCTTTTCTCTCTACATTCCCCATCCCCCTTTTGCTCAGTCTCTTTATTGCTTTCTTTGCATTACAGGATGTGTTTGGTGAGACTGTGCTTCCCTGGTTTGCAGCATCCCTTAGAGGCTACCCTTGAGTTTGTCGGCTACAGGTAACTTCATGATGGGCCTTAGGTTTATCCTGAGTCCATTTCAGTGACCCACAAAAGCATTACTTCTATATAGTTCTACTGTTGCTCAGTGGTCTGATGTTCTACGGCATTACAGAAAGTGAGACGGACAAAGTTCATGGTGCATTGTGGGAAATGTTCCATTACCATCTGCAGCCAGAAAGTGACACAGACAAACCTCATAGTGCATTGTGGGGATTGTTCCTTTACCATCGACAGTCCCTTAAGACACTATGTGTTGTTATTGGCAAGCATGTGACACCTGGGTTGAGTTTCTGTACAATATGGGTAGAACACTAAGTATGCACACATTGTTTTAAACCATTGTTGTTTAAGTGAGCTGTGAGAAGAAAACATGCATGTATACTGCCTTGTAAAGTCATGTGACTGTCTCCTGGGCTCTCTGTCCCAGCATTCCCACCTTTGCCTTGTATTTCTTGCAAGGAGGTTCTCAGTGCTAGCAGTGTATTCTTGGCTTTTGTTTCTATGGCAAAGCATTTAATTCGTCTGAGAGTTAGAAAGTTTTGTTGAGCATGGGGGTCTGTTGCGAGTTTTTGTTAGTACACTTTGCACATACTGTCTTCAAGCCTCAGTTGCTGCTTCTAGAGGCAGATGTTAACTTTACCCGGGGTTCCCTGCAAGAGATGATATCCCCCCACACACTGCTTTTGATATATCTCCTCATGGGGTCAGTTTGTTGCTGGTCTCTTGAAGTTTACCTTCCTTGGAGTTGCTGGGATTTTTCTGGTGGTGTAGGTGGTTTACACACAGCCTCCCCCTCTTCCTCCCTTCCCCCTCCCTCCCCCCTCCCTCCCTCTCTCTGTGCATATGCTCTTGCTCTCTGACTCCCTTACTTCCTCTCCCAGTCCTCTCTTCTCATCTTTCAGCCCATGACCTGCATAGTGTCAGCTGGAATGGCACCACATCCCCAGTTCTTTCCTGCACCAGCTCTGCACTATGGCTAAGCCCCCACTGGGGCGTCATTTCCAGCACTTACTGGATTAGTGTGCCTTTCAGCTCTGGAAGTCCCACTTGGATCTTCTTCACACTTTCTTCCCTCCATTGGCAGACGCTATCTAGCGTTTACCCTCCTTGGAGTTTGTGGGGATTTTCTTCCTGTGAGCTCTTCATTAACTAGCCTTACTTCACAGCTGTGAGCACATTTACAGAGGACATTCTGAAGTCCAAGAATTATTGTTTTGGTTAGATCTAACACCTGTTAATTCTTCCAGCAATTTCTATCATCTGTGTTGTGATATGCATGGCTTGTGTTTCTTTGCACATCTCAGGAGTTTGAGTTGGAAACCAATCAGTTTAGACAATATATTACAGAATCTCTAGGCTCTGGTCACCACACATGCCTACAATCTCATGTCCAGCTTGTTATTGTTACTAGTTTATTGTCAATAGCCTTGGGACCACCATGGTAAGGTCTGCGTCCTCTCTCAGCAGCTTATGATATTGTTCCTTGGGAAGCAAAGGTGACTTCCACAGTCACCTGCTTAACAGGTCTGAGTAGAGATCCTATCCTCCCCTTTCAGTGGATTGGACTGTCACCTTCAGCAAAGTGCTGGGGACATAACTTGTCCCACAAATGAGCTATTAGGCTGTGCCTTCTTCCTGGGGGTCATGCTTGCTGCTGCTCGGACTTCAGGGAGGCTCACTCAGCTGTGGTTTTCCCTGCTCCTCTTTTGACAACCTGGCATTCTGCACTGTAGGCTGTATATTTCTACCCCATGACTCCCTGGCCCTCTCCAGAGCACCCTTATGTGTGAGCTTCACCACGTTCTGCTGCCTGTGAAGCCAGATCCCCTGGGAGAAGACAGCAGCTGTCTCTTCCAAGGCATAGATGAGCCAGGGGACTAGAGCCAGGTACGAGGATGAGGACAAACTCGATCTAGATCACAACCCTCTCTTGGAGCTGGGCGCTTAGTATGTGGTGACCTTTCTTCAATCCTCTCATCTCACTGCCCCTCTCCTTGGACCACTGCATCATGGGCTGAAATGACCAAGCCATCTTCTCAGCATTCCACATTGTGGTGCAACCTGCTGTTGGTTTGGGAAGAAATGGTCCCCATCTTGGCAGATCAGAGCAGGCACTCAAACCCAATGCACCACTTTCCCAAACCAAAGCTAAGAAGCAGAGTCTTCATCAGTTGCTGATGATGTGAAGGGGGAGGGGCTGCTTAGATGCCACAGATGCCCAGTCTCTCATTAAATCCCCAAAGGGTTTTCTCCACAGATGCTTCTTCATTTGCTGTTTGCCCCTGGGCCCGTTTTACAGACTTTGGGGTGTCAGTTCCTTTCCAGAGACTTTAAATGGGGGTTTTAAAGTAATTTTACCAAGCCCCTTGGGGACGGGTTAGCACAGCTCATCAGACTTCCTGCTGGGAGCTGGTCTCCCACAGACAGGGTTTGAGGTTCAGTTTCTCATCTACCTGTACTGCCACACTAACAGGCTCCGTTCTCACAGGGCTACTCAATCAACTGTAGTTGTGGGTTGAACTTCGTCCTTTGAATGTATCTTGAAGGGCTGGCCCCTAGCACCTGTGTATGTGAGCTGGCTAAGAGTTGGTTAAGATGAAACCACTGAAGCTCTCAACCAAGCAAGACGTGTAGAAGGTGGACACCCAGTGAGGACAGCAGCAGAACTGGGGAGATGTTCTGACGGCCAAAGGTGCAGAGGACACTGACAGGTCACCCTGAACTGGAAGAGGTAGAAATTCTCTGCCCTCCCCAGGTCTCAGGGAGCTTGGGCTTGCTGACACATTGATTTTGAACTTCTGGCTTATGCAAATTCCTTTCTCTCCATTTAAGGCTAGTTTGTGGTCCCTGGTGTTGTCCCTCTAGAGTATAAGGTGCCGTGGCTTGGTGGTGGTCTGAGTGCTTCCAAGGGTCTCCATTTTAAACTTCACCCCTCATGTGGCATTCCTAGGGTGGAAAAGTGCATTTGGCCATGGTGTTGAGAGATGAGACCTCTGAGCGGTAATCGGCTAAGACTGTTGGGTTGAACGCACACCCATACGTGCACTTTGGAGACACCAGAACAGACATATCTTCTTTTATGTTTCTCCTCATTGTCCTGAGCTGCTTTGGAATTATGCTTGTAAGAAGCCATCACACATAGTACATGGACTTCCTCTCTCTCTCTCTCTCTCTCTCTCTCTCTCTCTCTCTCTCTCTCACGGTCTGCCCCAGTATAATGGCTATTCTTGGTTGTCAATGTGACTGCAATTAACTAAAACCCAAGTGGTTGGGCACACCTGTGAGGGATTTTTTCTTAATTAAAACATTTGAAGTGGAAAGATACATGTGTGTGTGTGTGTGTGCGTGTGCGTGTGTGTGTGTGTGTGCGCGCGCGCGCGCGCACTTGAGAGAGGGTATCACTATGTCTCTCTGAATGTTGTGGAACTCTCCATGTAGAACAACCTGGTCTCAAACTCAGATATCCTCCTCCCTTTGCCTCCTGAGAGCTGGGATTAAACACATGGACTATCATGCCTGTTTGGGAAGACCTAATTTTAATCTAGATCTTCTGAAGTGGGAAGATCTACCTTTAATCTGGGTCACACCTCCTGCCAGTAGCCTACATAAAGGACATGGAAGAAGGAAACTTGCTCTCTGCCTGCTTGCTTGCTCTCTCTGGTAAACCCAGCCCTTGATGGACATTATAGCCTACTCCTCAGGATTCTGGCATATATGGAAGATCAGCTGAGACTGCCAGCCTCATGGATTGTACAACTGCTAGATTCTTGGACCTCTCATTGGTGGACAGCGATTGTTATACTAGCTGGACCACAGTCTATAAGCCATTCTAATAAATTCCCCCTCTCTCTTTTTCTGTAAGTTCTATACTAGAGAACCCACCGAAATTTATATTAGTCAGGGTTCACAGTTCAAATGATTTAATTAAGAAAAAAAATCCCTCACAGGTGTGCCCAGCTACTTAGGTTTTAGTTAATTCCAGATGAAATCAAGTTAACAACCAAAAATAGCCATCAAAGGCAAGTATCTGAACACGGTGCCTTATCGCACCACACTGTCATATCCTTGAATGCTAGTTTCCTTCTCCTAGGGGCTGAGGTACTATCCCCTTCAGTCTCTTCCAAAGGACCTACTGTGGATAGAATGGGGTGACAGCCCCTCTGGGCCAGCAGGAATCAGCTAGGCCATTCCTGCCCAGTGTAGCATGACCCGTTCTATGTTTGTTGGAGGAAAGTCTCAATTCTATGCGGGCCATTGGCTGCTCACTGCTCACTACCTACCCTGGCCCGAGGTGGGTACCTGACAGAAGCTATCCACTCAGTGCTTTTCCCTAACAGAGGCTACAGAGACTCAAGCTCTGGGCTGTCAACCCCATCCTGAGGAAGTCACTCAATATGGGATCCAGTCCAGGGTCAGAATCTGAGACTAGTTAAGCCCAGTATCCATGGAAACATGCCCCTAACTTCTCAGCTGTGTGGCAGAATCACTCCCCTTTTGGGCTGAAACCTGGTTGATTTAGGATCCTCCTCACATCTAAAAGGAAGCTACAGAGCCCCCAGAGCCATTGTGTGGGTGACAGTGGCCACATTAGATTCGGCTGGCCAGTATCTTGTCTTCCTTCTCATTGATGAAAAGAGTGGCTTTGGAAGGCACAGGAAAGCAAACTCCCCTCCAACCAGGAAGAAGATGGCAAGGGAGAGAGACACTGTCACAGCCAGCCATGTCCCCTGGACCTCGATGACATGCCATGTAGGGCAGGAGAACCTCTCAAGATGAAGTCTTTTGGTAGACTGGTGTGTAAGAGTGTGCTTAGTAGGGCTTCTGATTGTGAGGGCAGGGAGGTTCAATTCCGTGTGTTTCCTTGTAGACTGAGAAAAGATTCTGACTTCGCCTGGAATTCTTGCTGGTCAGGTCAGCAAGGGGAGCTGGAGGTTGGAGATGACCCCACCTGCTGTTTGTAAGCAGCTGAACCTGTCTTTGTCACCATGGTCTTCTGGTCTTCTTTGCTCCATTTTGTAGGACAAGAAGTTGCCACAAGACATGACTGTCCTTGTGATGGCCTGCTTCTCCCTATAGGCAAGGTCCCCCTTTGCTTTCAGGTGTGTCCCTTTCAAACTTAGAGATTTTTATTTGTTTGTTTCTTTTGTGGCAAAAAGCTTATAATGAGAAACAACAGTCTTCTGATGGCAACATTGTAATCTTCTGCAAGCAGTCACTTTCTTGGAATATTTTAATTAAGCTGTAACCCACAGTGAGCCACCTCGCCCCCAGCCCTAGGTAATGAGGCTGCACTTTTTCTTTCCTTCTCTGATATCAGATGACTGCCATCATTTCTCATGGGTGGTAGTTTTCTCCACTGCAGAGCGTGTGGCTCCAGCTGCCCCAGGAGCCCCTCAGCACTGGCGAGACACAGCTTCACCCACCCGGAGCAGGCCCAGCTTCCTAAACTATTTTTAAACTGTTTTGGTTCAATAAAGCTCCAAACAAGTTTTGCCAGGCACTTTTTCCATTAATTTTTAAACTGGAGTAAATTGCAAGGGGAATTTAATCCATGTGTCTCTGCTTCCTTTACCCTCAACCCATCAAGAGGTTGTGTGGGGCCGTTTGATGTCCAAGAAGATGTGGAGCTTTTAAAAAGTCTGCTCAGCCCTTTATTTCTTCTTAGAAACAGGAAGTGGCATCTTGCCAAAGTGTAAATGAACACAAGCCTCTCCACAGCAAGGCTTCAAGTTACCGACGAAGCATGCCCAGGCTGTCCCCACCGAGCCTGGGGGCTTTCCCCAGAGCTTGGGCTCTATCCGTACAGTCTATTTTAAAGGAGGTCCACTTTTCCAAAGCTGTTAAAATAAACATACCATGAAACTGACTATTTTGACCTATTTAAAAGATGTTTTGTGTATGAATGCATGTGGGCATCCCCATGCCCTGGTGTGTGTGTGTGTGTGTGTGTGTGTGTGTGTATAGGTCACAGAACAACCTCAGGTGTTGGCCCTCAAGCTTCTTGGGTTCTCCTGTCCACCACTCATTTGCTGTGTGAGTGTTGTGTTGCAGAGGTACCACTGTGCTCAACTGTGGGGTCTGGGGATTTGAACTCAGGTCCTGAGGTTTATACAGTAATAGCCTTCCCACTGGGTCATCTCCGGAGCCCCATGTAGCCCATTTCAAGTGTGTGCATAGTCTATGATGTGTGACAGTTCCACTTCCATCTTTGGAACTTTTCTGTCTGAGTCTGTTCCCACTATGTCCCTGCTGGACTCTTGAGCACTCTACTGCCTGTCTCAAAGATCGGACATGCCTAGGCTCCATAGGAACCGTGGGGGCTGGACAAATGGCTCCACACTGGGTATGGGGGCTCAGTTCATCTACTTTCTGTTCCCCGGCATCTACGTGGTGGCTAACGTACATCCTTGACTTCCGTTTCAGGGGATCTAGTGCCCTCTTCTGACATCTGTGGGTACCAGGCACCTACACAACACATATATAAATGCAGGCAAACATTCATATACATAAAATAAAATATTTTAAAAGAAACAGAGCACTGTTGCACCAGTCCTTCCTGTCAGGCTTGCTTAACTTAGCAAATGCCCTTGAGTTTTACCATACCGTGGCATGCACCAGGGCAGCTCCTCCTTTCCAAAGGCTAAGTAGACCGTCCAAAGGCACGCTTTCATCTCCTCCCTCTCTCTCTCCTTCTTTCCTCTTAGCTTCTCTCCCTCCATCCCTCTGTCCCCCACCCTCCCTCCCGCCCCTCCCTTCTCTTTCCTTGTGCTGTTTCTCTTTCCCTCCTTCTCTTTTTCCTTCATTTCCATTCTGAGGCTATATCTAATTGCATTGGACAGGCTGTCCTTGAACCTTGGGCTCAAATGATCCTCCTACCTCAGCCTCTTGAGCAGCAGTAACCACAGACACATGCCACAGTGACCAGCCAACCTTCTTGTTCCTGTGTGTCTTCCTGTCACATGCTTTGTCCCCCCCCCTTCCCTCTCCCATGCAGGCTATCAGTGCCCTGTACCCATCTATCAATCAGCATCCTGTACCTGTCTTCTTAAGCACCTAGTGAGAGTTCTGACTCTTTTGTCATTGTGCTCTCACACTGGCCTTCAGAGGCGGCCTGGGAACAGGCAGTGCATTACTCTACAGTTTCAGTACTAATGCTCAGCATTGAAGAGGACATGTGGTTGAGACAGGTCTCTTTCTGGAGTTCTGGGGTGTGAAGCCAGGACAGGGCCAGTGGCTATTGGGTGGGCAAGCTGCCCCGTAGGGCACACCGCCTCTCTCATGATTATGATGTCCATCCTTTTTCAAGCAACATGTGTGGGTATCTGAGGTGCAGGCTTGGGAAATGGGATGTATAGGAGTCTCCTTTCCCAGAGCTGATGGCTTTCCCCAGCTGGTGCACCTCAAGGGTGAGAGCCTGTGGGGTGGCCAGTAAAGGGGATTGGGGAGCAGGGAGAACCCAAGGGGGCAGCAGTAGATGGTGTACCCTCGAGAGGGTAAGTTGGCCCTAGGAGTATGACAGCAGCTAGTATGTATTGAGTGCAAGTGGCCCAAGGGACAGGATGTCAGCAGGCAGCCCAGAAAGGGCTTCCTGACATGCCATGCTGTATCAGGCATATTCCTGACAGTTTAAGTATGCTGTTTTCAGGACACCCTCCAGGTCCTAGGATATCTCTTTGCCCATTTCTGAATCCCAGGCTCCTTGGCAGCCCTTGGTGGCTTGCTGCATTGTGCCGAGGTATTTTACAGTGTTGTAAGTTTGCCCTTGGCCTAGCCTTCCAACATAGTTGAAGATCAGATCTCTGGAATACTCCTCCCCCTAACATACCAACTACCTCCATGCCGGTGTTTTGGCTCCTTGGCCCTAACATGACCCAGCATCTGAGAGCTCTGGTAGGAGACACCCGGGCCTCTCATCCAGGCTGGCCTGCTGGCTTACAGTTCCCACTTTTTCCCCTTTTTGTTTTGGCACAAATTGAGGTTGGGGGCCACTCAGGCTGTCCTAAGAGAGATCCCTACCTCAGATGGGGGTGGGGTGGAATCTGGATGCAGGAGGCACCAGAAGATTGTGGCAGTCAGGGGGTCCTCAGAGCTGCCAGAGCCCCACTCCAGGCACCTCTCTCTAGGCCTCTCCCTACTCTCCCTGGACTTTCAGTTTCTAGTCTAAGACATGCCCTACCCCTCCCTCCTGGAGGTCTCCAGCCAGCTTCAGACAGGAGGATATGGTCCACAGCTGAGCACACTCTTCACATAGCATCTGTAGTCTGTGGAGCTGATAATACCTTAGAGTCAAGGTCATTCATGGCAGAATGACCACAGGATCAAAGTCCAGAAGTTCCCTACCCATCCCTGGAGGCCATTTCATGTCCCCAGAACTATGACCTGCAGTGAGATCAGCCACTGGGTTTCCTCATTGTCCCCTCTGTTTTGTAATGGAGGATACCCTGGAATTGGCTGCATGTGGGCGTCCAGAAGCTGCTGCTGCTGCACATTCAGCAGGAAAGGGTTCATGCTGAGAGCTGCTGCATGTGTGATGTGACGGTAGTCATCTGCAGAACCCCTGTATATATGTTATGGTATATATGCTATGGGTGTATATGCTATGGGTATATATGTTATGGTATATA
>JADRCH010000107.1:3678825-3731988 GCA_019843965.1 Rhynchomys soricoides | reverse complement strand
ATATGCTATGGGTGTATATGCTATGGGTATATATGTTATGGTATATATGCTATGGGTATATACGCTATGGGTATATACGCTATGGGTATATATGCAATGGGTATATATGCAATGGGTATAAGGGGCTTGTTCCAGGAAGCTCTGTATATGGCATGAATATACAGGGGCTTATCCTGGGATCCTCCACACGTATGATATAAATATGAAGGTGTTCATCCTGGGAAGCTGCATGTATGATATGACTATGAAGGAGTGGTCCTGAGAAGCCCTGCTATTCGTGACATGAACACACCATTAGTCACAGTCATTAAGATAGCCAGCAGCGCTCTCTCCCACAGACCCTCAGCAGGTAATGTTAGCTTCACAATCCAGAGGAACTACAAAGGATTCCTCTGTACAGAAAGGGAGAGAAATACCAGCAATTAGCAGCACCCTGAGGACATGGGAGTCAGATGCATAATTGAAAGGAAATGGTCCACAGCCTTCTCAAAACCCAGGTTAATCTCCTGTGTAGGACTTGACCTACATGTAGGGGCCTGTGCTGCTGGTGGGTAGAGGGGTCGGGCCAGGTAGGGCAGGACTTACTGTTTCTGTCTTCTTTGCATTTGGGGAAAGAAAGAATGAATGTTGGGGACAGCAGGTCCTGGCAGGGTGAACAGTGTAGATTCATGGCAGCAGGTCCTGGCAGGGTAACTCAGTGCCTCCAGGTTGATAAAATTAGAAGTACAGCCATTTTTCCAGGAGAGCCCAGAGTTGCTCTGACGTGCAGCCTTTCACGTGTTCGGAGAGCCCTGGTCATAGCCTTGTCTTCAAACACAGACTGTTCTTCTCAGGGAGAAACAGAGTCAGGGCCACTCACCATTTAGGTCAGGAAGGGGCTGCTGGTTGGGAGCAGCTGGGTGGCTCTATGATAATGGATGACATCCTGGCTGCAATGCTAGCACTCCTGGGCCTCTCAATGTTTCAACTCCATTTCCACCTAAACCCCCAGATTTCTGTCTTGCACTTATGTTCGAGTTTTAAGGCCCCGCTCTTCCTCCTCCAGTCAGAAGTAGTGCTTGACTCACGGCACCTTTGGGAGTATCCCAGGGCATTCCCCTTGGGGATAGGCTTTCAAAGACCCCAGAACATTTGCTGCTGAATCCTATACTTGCAAAGCTGCCCACCTAGATCTGTATGTCCACCTAGGTGGAAGAAACATCTAGACTGAGCCCACAGTTCACATGTGGTTGTCCAAGGCCTGGAGGGAGCAAACAAGCTGCTAGTGAGCCGGGTACAGAGTTCAGGATCAGCAGAATAGATGAGAAGGTCTCAGGCCCCAGAGACCCCTGGCTCCTCAGGTGTACAGGACGTCTCATATGAGTGGCAGCTTGTGAACTTCCCAGTCCCTGGCCCTGGGTGTGTAGCCCTGGAACCTTTCCCACAAGGATTAGGCACTTGGAACTTGGACATCGGGGGTCCTCTGCAGAGGGACATGAACTTCTCACTTAGGCAAAGCCAGATACCATCTTCGCACAAGTGCCTGTGAGCAGCAGCATGTTCCTCCGTTAGAATATCTTGTTGGACCCCATGAAGACGTGGTATCCAGGGATTGCTCATTCTGTTCAATAGCTAACAAACCTAAGCCTGGGTATCCAGAGCAACTTGGAAGCACCGTTTCTTGGTTTCTATTGCCCCCTCCTGGGATGATCTGGAATTACACCCATACTCTGGTGCCAACACAAACTAAGGGAAGTACAGTGGTGTAGGGCATTTCTTTTTAGAACTTTGCAATTATTCTTGGTGAATTTCACATCATCTACTCATCCATTTGTGTCCACCTTCCTCCCTTGTAACCACCATGCCAAAAGAATTAGAAAAAAATCTTTTCGTGGAAGCTGTAGTGTGTCATACACTATACACTTTTGTCTACACATCTTTACTTGCAAACATTCATTGCAAGGAGTCCCTGATCTGTTTGGAGGGCTCCGTATATACAATACTGGATCCTCAAGGGGACTTATCTTAGGTATCCTGTTGTAGCCCTGTTATCATGGTGATCCTACAGCTTTGGTCTTCAAGATCAACTCTTTCATGTACTCCAGCAGATCATAGATGGGGTAGAAGTTGGGATGGAACAACTCAAAGCCTTGGAACTACGACTGGGAGCTAGCTGAGTTGGTCAGCCCGCCAGTTCTGCTCCCACACCACCAGGATGAGATCTCTAGCACTGCCTCAGCTAGCTCAATGCTGTAGCTCTCCTGTTCTTATGCATGTCCTTAGGGCTGGCTCACCCACACCTTTGCCACTTAGGCCAGCTCTACCCTGCTGCCCGGGTGAGGTGAGGCTCTTCTGAGTGCTGCAGCCAGTGAAAGGTGGGGCCAGCTCTCCCACTCTCATGATCTCGGGACTAGCTCATCCACCTGCTACAGGTAGTGAGGGGAAAGGGGGCATCTCTCCCAGTGGAGGGCATTTTATAACCTGACACAGGTTGGTGTAATGTGGAAGCCAGAGCTGGACACTTTCCCCCCTAGGCCCCTTTCCAGATGGACATCCTGGTCTGTCAAGTCTCTGACCAATGCCCCAAGGCAGTTCAAAGGGGGAGTGGAAAGGTGAGCACATCCTGTTTCATTGTGGCTCCTGCCAAATCCTGAGGACACCTGCAAGGAGCAGGAGGATGTGTGGCTTGGCATGGCTGTTCAGTTATATTCCTAGCTGGGCAGCTTTTATACAGGCATATGAAGGTCAGCCAGTCTTGGATGAGAAAGGTGGCAAGGCTGAGGCTGACGTTGGTACCCTGTGGAGTCCCTGGTTGGGATACTTGGTGGCAAGAGGGAGGTACAGGTCCAGCTGGGAGGACAAAGGTGCTTGTCAGTGTCCAGCTCTATGATCTCAGCCAACCCCACTCCCTTCAGGTCTTGTATGGTGGCCTGGATGATTTAGGGACTTGCATGAGAGTGGCCCTGTACTTTTGAGAAGCCACATACGAGGTGCAGCCAGGTCCACACATGTACCACTCTGTATGCAAGGCCAGCTCAGCTCTCTGCACTCTGAGAAGCCTGTTAAAACTTCTGTGCCTCAGTTTCCCCAGCCCTTACTTATTGCTACTGCACTCTCCAAGCACATCTGTGGGACCATGCTGTTCTCGTGAGGAATGGAGGCTTGCTAGTCCAGTCAAGAATGCTGGTGGCAGGTGCGAGACTCCAAATGTAGTGTGGCAAAAGGATGCACAAGGACAATGTCCTCATGGGATCCAAAAATATCATGTGCCAGAGCTGTGGGAGTGACCCTAGCCAAAGTGACCACTGGGCGGTGAGACTGACAGGTTTCAGCCTTCCCTCCTGGATCGACAGCAGCCTCTGCGACCCCTTGGCAACACAAGGCTCTAAGCTTCGGCAGGCAGGCATTTCCTAGGACACAGGACCTGTGGCCTCTTGATCCCAGGTTCAGGTAGGCCCTTCCCATCTGGCCCACACAGGAGCCGTCCACAGGCCATGAATTGTAGCCACAGACAAATATGCTCACAGTCAACTGGGTTTACCAACTAGCTCTCCTTCTAGAAAATCCAGTCATCTGAAGTGCTGCTGCCCACGCTGGGTTCAATGTCTTCATGTTTGACCTGACCACTCAGCAGATGTTCAACTCATTTGAGCCCTCAATTCTCAGTAGATCTTCATTATTTTCAAAACTTTTTATTCTGAATAAAGGTTAAGAACATGAGTTGTGAGGAAGACTCCTGCCCCTTTCTACTACGTAAGGACCAGGAATAGGCTGCAGTGTCACTGTTGACTGCTTGTCACAGAATGTTCTGCTCCCCATTCTCCAAGCCCCAGGAATGTTACTGTGGGGCATCTTAAATGTTCCTACAAAGGCTCGGAGGTTGGAAGGCCTGGTTTCCAGATGGTCCTGTGGACAAGTGTGGGTCCTAGTTAGAGATGGGGCCTAGTGGGAAGAGTTTAGGTCACTGGAGGTGTGCCTTGAAGGGGATATGGGGACTCTGATCCCTTTCTCTGCCTGCTTCCTGTCTACTTCAAGAGTACAGCTGTGATCCAGCACACACTCCCTGATGCCTCAGAAACTGAGAACCAAATGAACCTTTTTGCTTTTCTGATTTCCCAAGTATGTACACTTCTGCACTAAGCCTGCTGCTGTGTCTAGTCAATGGAACCACAGGGTAGGAATTTAGTCTCTTCTCGGCAGCCTAGCAGGAGGGTCGGCTGATAGTTTGGCTTCTGGGATTATTGGCTGCAGTGTGAACCTTTCTCTGCTGATACATTACCACTCTTTGCTTCCTGTTTTAGCTTGCTTTGCTATTTCTCCCCCTAGTTTCCCCAAAGGGAAGTCTATTGATTTTTACACTCCCCCCCTCCCCCAATAAGCATTTAAACCTATATATAAATCAAATCCCTCAAGCTTGGCTTTGACTGTGTCTGTCAAATTTTGATATTTTCATTAAGCTGAAAATTGTTTTACCTACTTTAGAAGTAGACCATCTGACTCTTTTGTGAAATGGCCTTATTATGTAGACCACACTGTCCTCAAATTTACAATCCTCCTGCCTCAGCCTCCTAAGAGTTGGAATTACAGGTGTGTCTCAACTATGTCTACTTGATTCTGGCTATTTGGGCTTCTCTGGAGGCTCTTACTGACCCAGCATACAGCCTACTGTGGTGTGTTTTCTGCAGTGGCTGGGTGCATAGCCTCATAAGGCCAACTAGGATTGATGGGCTGATAGTATCACCTTAATTTCTCCATCCTTCCAGTTTGCTGCTACTGATGGTGGTAAAGATGCCAATCACAGAAGTGGGGAAGCTGCTTTAGCAGGTACTAGCACTTGCTTTGCAAGCATGAACTTAAATTCAAGTCCCTAACACTTACATAAAAATCTAGGCGTGGTTGTTTGCATTTGCAACTCAGTGGTGGTGAGGCAGACGGAAAGATCAATGGAGAGTGCTGGCTACCAGATTGAGAGATTTGGTCTTAAAGGGGTAAGTTAGGGAGTGACAGAGTGGGCCACCTAATATCCTCTTCCGGTCTCCACATATGCATACATGACAGCACCTACATATACATGCACACACCACACACAACTTATGAATAAACAGATGGAAAATCTTAAAAAGCGGAAAATGCTTAGGAAGGCAACTGGTCTACCAAGCCCAGAGTTTTCTGTTATTCATCTACTTAACAGAATTTCCATCGAGGGTTCTCTTTGTCCTGAGAGAGAGTTTGTATATGCAGTCTACTGTGAATGGCGTGTCACAGACACCTGGCTTCATGATACCTCCTGTTGGCACACTGTAACTGCCCCATCAGTTTGCTTCTGGTCCACTGTGTCTCTGTCCAGTGTGTAGTTAGTTTGCTTTTTGCCCAGCTGGGTCACCTGTCTTTTGACTAAGGCCTCTAGTACACATTTGGAGGTCACCTTTACATGTAGCACCCTTGCACCTTCTTTGCAAGGATGGAAATATAGACATGCCTGAATGCTGCAAAGGGGGATGGTCCCTAGGCCTCCCTCAGAGGTGGGGCAGCACCTGGTCTTTCTACTACAGTCTCTCTGCAGGGCTCTGAGCATCACAGGAAGGAACCAATGGGTGTTTAAACAATCTGTCATGGTTCTGTGAGAGTCACAGGCTTCACAAGTGTTAAGAGTGGTGGGTCCTAGCTGAAATGTTAGGAGGTCATGAGAAGTTCATCCAGTCACCTGACCACCTCGCCACCCAGCATTCACCCACCTAGCCACCTATACCCATCTATTTGTCTGCTTACTCATTTATTCACCTACCGGACTGGCTGGCCATCCATCCATCCACTGATCTGCCTACTCACCCACTAATCTATCCACCCATCCAATGGTCTATCCATCAGTCTCTCTAGCTGCCTACCCATGCATCTGTCCACCTGTCAACACCTTCCGCATTCTTCCCTGTGTTCGCCCACCATGCCTGCTTCCCTGCCTTTCTGTACCACTCTCCTGCAGCTCTGCTCCACTACTCTTCACTCTGCCCCCACTCATCTGTCCTAATACTGCTTCCCCCTTGGCATGAATGGATCTTTTCTGGTCTTGGCTCAGCTCCACCTCTCCAGTTGGGGAGTTTCTCCACTTGCTGTCTGTCCTGCCAGTTTCTCTGCATACGCATTTTTACATATAATGAACAAGGCTATCTATCATGTCATATGTGTACTACAGGAACCTGGGAAGGTTTTCCTGCTTTGGAGTTTCCAATGGGGAGGAAGGTTGAGACCAAGACCAGGACCTTTGAACAATCCAGAGGTCCTCTCTTTATGGCATTGGAGGAGGCCTGCAGAAGACACAGAAGCCCTGTGAGGGCTGGACAGTGCTCACCAGCAAGCAAGCCTTTCCATGAGAATCTCTGGAGCCAAGAAAGCACCAGAATTTAAAGCTACACCCAACAAGGTTGTCTCAGAAGCCAGCAGGAACAGAACACTGCCCCTCAAGGTGGCTCTTTTCCCCCTGACACTTGACTAGCGACTTTGTAGGACTGAGCTAGATCAGGTCATGATCCTTTATTAAGCAGTTGTTTTCTTCAGTCCTTCTGAGTCACTATGCCAGGCATCTGTCCAGAGCTTCCTTCCATCCTTGTCTCATTTGACCCAAACAGCGGCATCCTGAGGGGGAGATGAGGCTCACTTCATGGATGAGAAGCCACACTGGCACCCCACAGCCTCTAACTAGGACTTTGTGCATCTCGACTTTGGAAGTTTTAAAGCCTGACTGCTTCTCCTGTTCTGTATCCACCACCATGGGAAGGTCTGTGCATCAAAGCAGCTCAACTGCAGAGTTCATGGCATTGTTTTCTGAGGCTTTCTGCAACTCTTGACAAGCATGCTGGTTAGCTTCCTCTGTGTGTTCCACTTCTAAGCAGCATACAAGTGGACTGAGTGATCAGCACTCAGTCTACACCCTGACCCAAGCATTGTGGCCTCAGCTCATGGCCTTCTGGCATTTTTTTTTTTTTTTTTAAATTCATCCTGTATCAATGAGGGGATGGGGACATCATGAAGTCAGGTCAGTGACCTCTGGGTTCCCTCATTCAGCTGGGAGAAAACCTGCCTGTGAACTGACAACCAACAGTGACACCTTGTGGACAATCTAAGAAACAGCTTTTCTGGTTGCCATTGTGCTTGGAAAGGGAATATGCTCAAGCACCCAGAAGGTTCCTAACTAACAACAAAGGCACTCAAGTCAAAAGGTACTGTAGGGATGAAGAAGCAGCTTTATTTGAGGCCAGAGTCTCTCTGAAAAGCAGTGCTCACAGGAGCCTGGGTGGAGGGTCCTGTACACACTCATGGCCTGTTAGGGCGACCTCCTCAGGGCTCCACTCACACAGCTTGTGCTTCCCCAAGGATTTCAGGGTCTTAGTGGCCCACATTTGAGGGGAAGTCAAGCTGAAGAGCACAGGCATATACAAAAGACTAGTGCAGAGGAGACAGACTCCTAGAGCCTGCTTTTGAGTGTGAAGAGCTGAGGCCAAGAGGTCCACTGTGTGAGGGGCACACACTGTACAGTGCAGAGCTGCACGCACAATGTCTGGGGCTAACTCTAAGGCCACAATTCCTCTAAAGAGCTCCCATCAACCCTCAGTATAGCCTTCGACAGAGGTTTTGCTGTCACAGGCTCAGATGAGTGCTGGGAGTATAACCACGTGGACTAGGGACTCCTACTTAGGAAGCAAAGCATTGTGGTTGGTGCTGTGGCAGCACAGGACATCTGAGTTCTACGTAAACAGTTTTGAGTATGGTTTAACAGCAGATATAAAAGTGCATCAGCTAACAGTAGTGTTCTGAGGAATGGTTTACATTCATAGCTGCAATGTAATTAGGACAGCAGAAGTGTCAATGCTTGGCCACCTGGGCTTGTGTGTATGTGGTGTCCACTGAAGAGCAAAACTGCATCTGAAGAGGAGCGTGCCCATGGCAGAGGGTGGACGAGCAGGCCCACTGTCTCCTGAGGTGCAGAGGAATGTGCAGGCATGGCATCTCCAGTGAGCAGGAATAGCTTTCTATAGTACACCACTGTAGAAATTATGCTCCTGGTGCTCAGAAGCGAAGCCTGCCCACTACGTGGAGGCTGTCGCTTCCTTTCAGTAGCTGTTCACGCTGCTTTAGTACGGACACTAGCTAGCAGGGCCGGGTGAGCTCAGCCCTCAGCCCACTAGCAGTGCCTGTCCCTCATGCTGCCCAGGCACGAGTCTCGACCTGGCCTCATGCCGTGCTCAGGAGGCCAGCTTGGAGTAGCTGGGAGGGGACAACTTTCTCTTCAAGTACTTGAGCACGTAGAGTGGGAGGCAGCTGACCACAGTGATGGCTGACACTTTCCACAAGAAGGTCACTGTTGTGATAAAGGCAGCATCTGTCAGAAGGACGTAGAGGAGAATAAGCACCAACTCCAGGAGCTCCCAGCCCCTAAGATCATACCCACAGCCCAGATTGAGCCCCCTCAGGATCCTCAGAGCCATTGGCTCCATCATGGCTGTGTGACACAGGTCTGTTCTTGACCTCAGCTCTCCAATGTGTGCTTCTCTCAACAGTGAATACAGCCTGGCACTGGGAAGGACTTGCACACGACCAACAGGCAGACAGTACCTGCAGTATGATTTACAGGACATTGCCTTGTTGCTCAGAGGACACAGGCTCACTTTCTGATAACTAGGCCATGGTCGCCCTCATGTGCAAGCCTAATGCAAGCTGAAGAGTCTACAAAGTGCAGAGACCCAGACTGCTGAGAGCAGCCACGCTGAGAGAGAGCTCCTGCTTCCACAGTCACACTCTCATATCTGGGACTGGAGCCCAGGCTGTGCTTCCACACAGCTGGAGGGAGCCTCCAGCAAGTCTGTCTTAGGGAAGGACAGAAGGCTAGACCCCAGACTTCCCTCACCTAGCTAGATAGCACCTAGGAGCACACTGTGTAGGGAGGTGGCTCAGGGCATGCGCATGAGGCTTCGCTGAGATGACAAGTGCCAAGTTAGAGGAAGATTGGTTTTTAAAATTTTAAAGAATTAGTTTAGCATGCTTATGAATGCTGTTTTTCTAAATGTCTATACTCTGGAAGGGAATAATAACTTTACCTACCTAAGAAAGCGCCAAAAGACACTCTGCCTATACCTGTGCCAAGAGAAAACATGAACAAGGCAGATGAAGGACAGATTAAAAGAGGCTCAGACATTTTAAGTGGTTAGTTAGCTACTGATTAGAGAAATGCATTAAAAAGCAGCAGACTGTTGTCCGCGTGGGATGCACTTGTAGATGGTGTAGATGCTTCCTTCCATTGCCTGCTGCCACATAACCTTTTAAATGGAGTAACAATGTAACAATTATGTCACTGTAACTTGGAAGCAAACACCCAGACATTCCCCGAATCATGCTAGTGTCTAAGAGTGCTCACTTTAGAACTCTGCTTCACCTGAGCGGCCTCAGCGCTTCTGATGCCTGCCCCCATGCAGGAGACCTGCTCTGTGCAGTCTGGCCTGGCAATCTGCAGAGGAAAGCATGGGGCACAGAGGCAACAGTCCTGCCTAGGGTCCTGGGACAGACTGCTCTGTCGCTCGTGTAACTCCCAGTATAGACTCCACTGTATGTCTACCTGTGACAGCAATGGACTACAGAACCATCACTTGTTTTCCAGCCCTAGCGTTTGACTCACTGTCTGTGTACAGTGACAGATGCACGCTGAAATGAATGCCATAGAAGCAAAGCCTTTCCCTATAGGAGAATGTGGTTCACACCACACTCTCAAGAAGAGAATTGGTCATGTCTCATTTGTAAGCCCTTTCTTACATGCCATATAAGTCATGCTTCCTGTAATGTACAGCTAACTCTTTCCATTTCAAATCTGCATCACCCACTGCCTGGTCTGAAGAGTGATGGCCTATAGCAACTGAACTCACTCACTGTGGCTTTCATCCAGGATCTGGAGTGGCTTTGTATTCATCAGTGTGCATACTTCACACTCATCACCCACAGTCACAGTGTCTCCATGTGATGTGCGGAGTCCACAGGAATGTGACTAACTTGTATGGACAACTGTTCAAGATGACAATTGTTGCTGCCGTCACGGGTGTGAAGAACACAAGAGAAACATGTAAAGGTTTCTCCTTTTGGAAGCCTGGGGCCTTTCTTTTTAGATCAAGAAGTACACTGCCTGGCTTTCATGGGTGCACTGACCATGTCCACACTGTCTGCTTTCAAGTCCAGGAAACTGGGACTTTCCATGCTCCAGGAGCAGTGAGGTCCCACACTCCTCACTACTCAGACAAGCACATCCTCCTCTCTTTTCTGCCACACTGACCAGGTTGATATGATCTGTCTTCTTCTAGTCTTAGCCTCTGGCTGGTGAAGAAGAGTGATGAAACCTAGCCGTGTGCAACAGTGTGGGCCAGGAGAGGGCGGGCCAGTGCTAAGGGGGATAGGGGGGACAGATCAGTATATGTTCTCAGATGGGGAACTCCTGAGGAGACTCAGCACATAGGATCTTTTTTCTTAGGAAACTGAGCTTAGGAAAGCACTGTAGTCCCAAGGCCTCCTGGCAAGTCACTGTGAGCTGGGCTGGGGAAACATAAGGAACTAACTGGAAGAACCAGGCACTGGACTCCATCTTAAGGAAGCACTGGTGAAGACGCCATCTTTACATGGTGAGGAGCCTGGCTGGCTCACATGAAGCAGTCAGTGTCTCCCACCACGAACACAAACAGTGCAGCTCTAGTAGGGAGCACGAGTGTGGTAAGCATAAGTAAGGCGATGAAGGTCTTCATTTTACAAACCCCACCAGGTTTTTATCTTTCCGTAAGAATAGCCTGTGTGGTATACAGGCTTTTGTCTATAAGGGAAGGTGTTGGGGAGAGGACAAGCAAGGGTCAAGGGTCACTTGCAGATAATGAATCGAAGGCCCAAGCACTTACCAAAGTACTCATTTAGGAAAGCAAGTGAGGCAACATAGCAGCCCAGACTGAGGAACTCTGCCACAACCATCAGCCAGTGCCACGTCCTGATAGTCAGGGCCACCATGAGCAGCTCAGTCAGGATCAGTGCTGTGAAGGAGATGGCCACAACATGGACAAATTCGGCCTCGAAGAGCAGCAGGGCCCCGTACATGAGGATACCTCCTGGGGGGAAAGAGTAGCCTTTCTCAGGGCAGCTTCCTTGCTGGCCTGGGAACTGCACCATCATGGGACCAGGCTAGAAAAGGGAGCACAGGAATGGCTGGCTCAAACACATGCAACAGGGACCAGGGACACAGACAGTCTTTACAGGGATGGACAGTCCTATCAAAAACTGAACTGTGGCATTTGCAGACTCACAGACTTTAAAGATCTAGAGGAAGCAACATCCCCGCTGGTTGACTTCACAGTATGTCTCACATGAGCTCTCTGATTGGCAGTTGTGCTAGGATAGATAAGCTGTCTCTCACTAGAACCCTAGCAGACCTAACGGGTGTCTCAAGGCCTCACTGTCATCACTCTGTGAGGAAAGCCATTGTGTGTCCGTCTGGGCTGGGGAATGCAGCTGAGTAGGTAGATATCGGCAAAACACAAACGGCACAGTGACACATGCCTGGAACCCCAGCACTTGGAAGGGGAAATAAAAGGGTCAGGAGTTCAAGAACAGCTCAGTTACATAATGAGTTTGACCACACCCACCTTGGGCTATACGAGTTCCCATCTCTAAAATTCAACCCCCACAACCAACCCAAAAGCTCTTCCCAGAATATCAATCCATACATCCATATGCTGGAATACCAATCTACAAGGTAGACATAGGACAGTACTTACTGTTAGAGACGTTTTAAGCTGTTGATATTTAATTTTCAGGCAAAAACAGAAAACAGTATTGCTAAGACAACACAGACAGACAGACAGGCAGACAATCCCATGTTGTTGGGGACTTTTGTGATGAACGTATCTAAATGGGACAGTGTGGCTTACAGGACAGGTCTGGTAAAATCAGGGCCCATCTTACCTTGGTAAATACTGATCAAAACCCAGATGAGGAAGGTCTTGAAGGACAGGGATCTTCCCTAGGGGAACAGTGAAGAGTCTGTTAGAAGAACAGGACAATGCCTGACGATGCTCCCTAGGAGCAGGGGTTGGGCAGTAGCTCATGGGTCCTGGGCCTACCTACACACTGTCCTGACCTGACAAAGGATACCTCAGGTGATGCTGTCCCCTGCAGTAGCTGCCTTGGTGGGCATCATGGGTATGTACTGAATGCCCATGGTTGGTTGGGGTCTCAGATGCCCTCTCATCTCATCTGTGGAATTCCTACAGCCATGCCCTTGGATTCCTAGTAACCAAGAAATTGGTGCCTACAGACACTAACAACTGAACTAGGAGATAAAGGCTGTGATAAAATGTTCCCCCTCTACTTTGTTACTTTTTGGAAATAAATACTTCTCAGTTTCCTCTGGATTCCCTTCTCCCAGATAAAAATGGTGATGGTGCTTCAGTTATGACTTGTCCCAGCTGGTTTGTTAATCATTTTGGAAAAATCTGCCACATTAGTAAATCCAGCACAGATAGATGGAATGAACTCTCAAGTACTCTGCTTCACCATCCCAACTGAGCACAGGCTCCCGGGACAGGCCAGAGACAAGAGATGCTGCTTATATACTTATCTCCACTGGATCTCTCAGCTTAAGATACTGCAATACAAGGAAACAGTCACGGGTCCAATCCCCTTACTCTCAGTGCTAGAGGTCTGTCAGGTGATAGGTGCCAGGATGGGTGTGAGCCTCTCTCTCACTTATGGAGCTCTTGTATGCATCACTCAAGAATGGGGGAGCTTGGTTGGCCCTCAGCTTCTGCTCCTACTTGCATGCCTCCCTCCCAGCATACTGTGATGCCAGTGAGTCAGAGTCCAAAGTTCTACATTTAATGTATCCCTTTCCTCAGTTTCACTCCCCTGGGAAAATTTCTTGTAGCAAATGTGAACATATGGGCCCACAAGGAAAGGTTGACTGCTCTGGGGGCCCAGAAGACACATCAGGTATACACGACAACAGTGACACAGCAAAGCCTAGATGTACGTTGGGGGCTTTTAATGATGAGCATACATGAATGGGAAGATGTTGTTACAGGGCTGGAGAGACAGCTCAGCAGTTGAGGGAACTTAGCTCCCTTCAAACATAAGGCAGTGCATAGCCACCTACAGCTCCAGTTCCAGGGGACACAAACATACTGTGGCCTCTGTGGGCACCTACACACATGTGGGGCACATATATACATGTGCATACAGATGCATGTGCAAATTATAATTCAAGTTGTACTTTAACTGTAAACAATAGTTAACATCTTTATTAAATATTTTCCTTGGCTATAAGTGTCCATCATAGAAGATGCTGACTGAGCCCAAATCCTTACTATATGAGCATAAGGAGACTTCAACTATACTTAAATTTATTAAAGTTAATACTGGTTTTAAAAAGCAAAGAACTTAAAACAACAAAAACCAACCAAACCAAGAAACTCTTTAAGCTGGGGGTGCGATGGGGGGATGGGGTAAGTGGGGTATGTGGGACAAGGGTTAGGGGACGGGGGTGGTGTCTACAGAGTGAGTTTCATGACAGCTAGGGCTGCACAGAGAGACCCCATCTCAAAAAAACCAACCAACCAACCATCCAACCAACCAACCAACCAACCAATCAGTGAACTGTAGCAGGTTTGGCACCTATTTTTCAAGAGCACTTCTCTGTGAGACAGTAGCATGTTTGGTCTTTTGGCCACAAAACTTATCTGTAATTAAGTATGTGACTAATTTTACTTCAGGAATCTAAAGGAAATTTAATGTTTTGTATAAGATTTTCTTAGTAGCACTGAGACTGAGAGAAAGATCAGTTCAGATGCTGGAAGCAAACTGGGGCATTTGTGTCACTTGTCTTGTTAAAGCTGCAAACATCAGGGCAGGTAAGGCAGTGCATCCAGTCTGCATGTATGACAACTTCTGACTCTATACAGGCTACAGATTAATACGTCCCTACATAATAGAATGGGATAAGAACCATCAATAAGTAATCTCAGGACATGTGCATATACCTTGTGATGCTTACAAATGAATCTGTTGAGAGATCTCTGTGGTAAAAATATATGAGCCACAGAAGCAATCCATTTACTGTGGACTTCAAGCTAATTATAAAAACTGTTTTGTTTTTTTTTTTTTTCTGATACAGAATGTCTGCTCTTTTCAATGACAGGTTCACTCATTCAAGTCTGTGTCCATGTCAGGTTATGAGCACACAGCTCAGGAGAGACATCTGGAGTCCTCCTTGCCCAGCACACACCTCCTGTTTTATCCCTGCATGCCTCAGTTTCCTCTTCTATGAAATACAGATAATGGCATGTACCTCAATAAGCCATACAATTCAACGCATAGAAACTCAGAATGATAGCACATTCAATGGGTGTTACCATTGATGTATCTCCAATTAAACGCTCGACTGTAGATGAATAAAAAACAAAATAAAAAAGAATTTTGCAAAAGGGTTTACGAACCTCGAGATGAATAAAAAAATCATTAATATGAAAGCACAAAGTGTCACTGGGTGTAGAATGCATGTGTAGCTCACAGTGACATGTGCTTACGACACACAAGTGGATTGGAACCATGCTGTGGTTACATGAAAGCTATAGGTGTGCATACTGATGTGCACACATGAGCAGATCTGTCTTCTGGGTGCCGGCAGAGGGACATTCCTGGCTTCTCAGAAGTTCCAGGACTCCCTCTTTCATTACAGTATTCTTCCAACGCATCTCAACTAACTAACTCTGTTTCTTAACAGAGCCCCAACCAAAGATTGCCGTTCTCCCATAGTCCCAAGGTTGGAATGGAAAGGCAGGGTGTGGGGTGGGAGGGGCAGTACAAATACATTGTAGAATCAACTATATAACGACAGAGAATGGCACAGAAACTCACAAAATGCAAATCATAAGTTGTTTGATGCACAGAGTGATGTCACAGAAAGACCTGTTAAGCTAGCTGGTCACTTTGTCACTGTTCTATAATGTGCAATCTGATAGGTGGCTTGCTGCCCTCAGTCAATCTGCATCTGCGCCAGGGTCAGGGATGACACAGAGTTCAAAAGATCACTCGGTGCTCCCAGGGCGCTGTGATAGCAGAGCACAGTTGCCACACTCACCAGCCTGGCCAGGCACTTGCTACACCCACAGACACTCAGCAACAATTGGTACTAAAAACTGAACAGGGGTACCATCTTGGCTATCCTAGACATTCCATATACTGGTCTCAACTGCCATCTGGCCAGCATTTCAGTGTTTCTTTGTCTTCAAGAACTTCAATTCTCCTCAAAAGCACTAGCCAAGTGTGGGAGAAAGATTCTTTAAAAACAAAACAAAGCAACATTAAAACCTTGCTTTCCTGTTTCTTTCTGGTTTTGAGCTAGGGTCTTGCTATGAAGCACTGGTTGGGCCAGTACTTACTGTATAGCACAGGCTGTCCTTCAAGCTGGACCAGTACTTACTGTATAGCACAGGCTGTCCTTCAAGCTGGGCCAGTACTTACTGTATAGCACAGGCGGTCCTTCAAGCTGGGCCAGTACTTACTGTATAGCACAGGCTATCCTTAAACTATTGGCAACCCTCCTAGCCACGCCTCCCAATCGTTAGGATCTTAGGCATCACCATCATGTCTAGCCTTCTAACGATGACTTGAAATGGTGAGGGCACAACCAGGGGACATTTGTACTCAAAAGAGTTTAGGATCAGGAGGCTGCGGCATCTACTGTCTGTCACTGGTCATATGGACTAGGATGGGCTTACTAAGGTTGTATCTACTCGGGTTCTACTGTTAAACTGCTGCTGTTTGGAACCAGCCAAACATCTTGGGAACACACTTTCAGCTGAAGAAATACCCATGTAGTCATTGTCTTTACCTATTTTATTATTAGGCACCCCTGGGGGCTACTCACAGAAGTTCCTGGTGTTCCTTCACATCAGACATAGAAATTCTTCCTTAAGGAGAAGGCTCCCTTTTTAATCAGTGTAGAGCCGATGAGACTACTATGCATTTGGTTTCTCCTGGGAGGGTGCTCCTTCTGGTCAAGTCACATGCTAGGACAACGCTACCATCAGCGACTCTACAGCAATTATTTACTTTCTAGTATCACAAAGTGCTTCAGGTTGGCCTCCATTTTCTGTGCCTGACCTGGAATTTACTTCTCTTTTCATTGCTCAGCTCCACGGGTTGGAGAACACTGCAGCCTCAGATGTGCTCATGGCCACTGGTTCTAGGTCATTATCAGGAGTTGACCTGGGATGTGCATGTTTCTTTTTGAAGTCATGCTCATGGCAATATGCACTCCATGCCCCCAACTAAACTAGGAGCCCAACCTGACACCTGACTACCAACTCAGCCCTTAACTTCTCCGTGTCTCATCAGTAAGAAGGCTGTTTTCACCAGCTACATGTTTGTACATGTTCACTGCTCACTAAGGACACACAACATTTCCCCATGAGAAATATATTTACAGTCCTTGCCAGCCTTTCTGTAGACTAGAGGTGACCCAGGACAATGTCCATTTTCACACACCATCTCCAGTATGAGTTGATGATGATCTGTCTGTTTTAACCTGGATTCTATCATTCCAATGTCCATTCTGCAGTGCACAGGTCTGAGGTTCTGACATGCATAGCCAGGTACCTGCAACACAGTGGCAGTGGCAGATACAAACACCTTGAGATCCCCTCACTCTACAATTTAAGTTTTGTCAACCACTGATCTGTTCTTGCTCTCTGGTTCTGTACTTTCTAGATCTCAGAGAAACAGAATCGAAATAACTTTGGTATTGAGTTTTGCTTAGCAAAATACAGTTCAGATTCATCTGTGATTCATATCATATGAGTGATCTGTTCTTTCTTATTCCTTCTGCACAACATCCCACTGCATATCTGTAACATCACTGCTGTTTGTGGTCACCAGGATGCTTATCCATTCTCTGGTCCAAGTATAGTTGGATGCTTCTAGCTCTTGGCAACTATCACAAAGCTACCACAAACTTCCTGTTGGTGCGTGTCCTCAGCAGCTATGGGACTTAAGCGTACTGCGAACTCTGGCATTTCTTTTCATTCTTTTAAATCTAATCACATCACTTCCCCTTCCCTTTCTTCCCTTCAACCCTTACCATATCCCCCCATACTTCTACTCAAATTGATGGTCTCTTTCTCTGTCTGTGTGTATACATTATATGTATATGTGTATAAATATATAAATACAAATTGCTGAGTCTACTTGGCATTGCTTTTGTGTGTATGCCTTCAGAGCTGATCGTTTTGTATTGGATAACCAATTAGAAGGCTCATCCTTGGCAGAGACCAGTTCTCCCCAGCCCATCATTAGTTGCCTATGGTTCTTACTGTAGGGATGGGAGCCCATCACTGTCACTGTTGCAGTGATTGCATCACAGAATGCAGTTAGGAATCATGCTAGTCTAGTAAAGGGCAGCAGCAAGTTCTCCTCTAAGACTCACGACCTCACTAGCTCTGGGTAGTTACTTTAGCCATTCTTAATTGGTGTTCGATGTTAGCTCATTGGTTTAAACTTGTAATGTAGACAGAAAATAATGGTGGGCTTTTTCCACAGGCTTCCTTGACAACTGTACATCAATTGTGGTTATTAGTTTCCAACTTTTTTCCCACAAAGATTTTATATATATATGTTCACTGTAGCTGTCTTCAGACACACCAGAAGAGGGCATCAGATTCCATTACAGATGGTTGTGAGGCACCAAGTGCTTGCTGGGAATTGAACTCAGGGCCTCTGGAAGAGCAGTCAGTGCTCTTAATCACTGGGCCATCTCTCTAGCCCAGTTTAGAACTTTTGTTCACTCTTTAAACTAGTTTTTCTTGATGACTTTTAAGAGTTCTTTATGTGTTATAAATACAAATCCTTAGTCAAGAGTGGAACTTGCAAATATTTTCTCCTAGTCCATGGTCTGTTCATTTTCCAAACTGCATAATTCCTAGAGCAAAACTTTAAAATTATAATGAAGTCCATTTTATTTTGTCCTTTATGGATCATGGTTTTGGTCTATGTCTAAAAACTCTGTCGAGGTTATGAATTATTTTGCCCTGTATTTCTTCCATTAGGTTTTCCGTTTCTATGCACATCAATGGTCACTTGAGTTCTTGTGCATATGTGGGTGAGGGAGTGGAGGTTGCAGAGTAAGTATAGTCAGCTGTCCGACATCATTGCTGACATCAGCCCTCTTCCACCTGAGCTCCATTTATATCAGAACTCAGCAGCGTGTGTGGATTTCCTTCTGGATTCTCTTCTACGAACTCCTCTGTGTCTGACTCGTCTGCTGTCCTCAAACAGGAAGCTGAGCCAGTCAACTTTGTTCTTTCCCAAGTGGTTCCAACAAAGCCAGGTTCCTTGCTGTTCCATCAAAGTCCTGGAGCCAGCTCGTCAACATCCAACAAAGTTCAGTCTCTAAATCAAAATTCTTCCAAAAGTGTCACAGCTCCCGTGCATGAGTTTTGCAATGTCTTATCAGAGTTACACTAGAGTCCTTTGCTTGTTTAATATTAAAATCGGTATTTTTGTATCTAACTGTTGCTAGAATGTAAGAATAAGAAATCACATAATATAGATTTTTCTTTTGAGTTTTCAAAATAATTATGGAACCTAAAAAGAGAAATTAAAATTGTGCCTCTGCCAGGAGGTGGTACATACTTGGGAGGCAGAGGCAGGCGGATTTCTGAGTTCGAGGCCAGCCTGGTCTACAGAGTGAGTTCCAGGACAGCCAGGGCTACACAGAGAAACCCTGTCTCGAAAAGAGCATTATTTTAAAAATTACATATTTTAAAAGACAGAATCATGTTGAGAATACTCTACAGACGAGAAGAAGTGAAAGGCAGCTGCAGGGCTCTTAAGAAGTGCCAGCTGCAATTCCTTACTGGGTATCTTTGCAACTGGTTAAAGAACAAACCAATTCTGCCAGTTAGCCTGTGATGCAAACTGTGACCTGTGAGCCAAGCAGAGACACCTCAAGGTCACAGGCTATCTCAGCTGACTTTGCACTACGCCACTATCCCTATTCTGGGACGCACTAGCTCCTTCACAGTGTGTCCATCCATCCAGGACGTGTGTAGGAACTTGAAGTGCTACGAGAGGCATGGTCATGCCAGTTTTCTGTCTGATGGTGGCATCCCAAGATTGAGTGATCTCACGATATGCAAAGTTTAATACCTCAGAGCATAACTGGGCTCCAAAAACAGAACAAGTAGTATTTCAGTTAAAAATACATTATTTTCTATAAGGAAAGCAAGAAGGTAATTTTTTAATGAAGGAAATGTTGCCTTTTTATGTAGTTGACTTATATTTATTATATATTTATTGACTTATATTTATTCCTTCATCAACTATTTAGTGAGCAGACATCTCTATCTCCATGGCCTAAAACACACCTGGTGACAAATAAGAAGGGGCAAGTACAGCTTAGGCTGAGGGAGCAGACCAACAATGTTTAGGTCCACAATTAGCAAATCCGACTAGAACAGTAAGACGGATCTGTAATGCTTGGATTGTTTACACTCTTGACTAAAAGACTAAGGTACCAAGAACACATGGAAAACAGGGTGTGGTGTCTTGAAAGAGAGTGTGCCACAGGCTCAAATTTGAACGCTTAGTCCGTAGTTTCGCTTTGTAAAGGATTAGAAAGTGTGGCCTTGTTGGAGAACCTGCATGTGTCACCAGGCATGGGTTTCCAGGGTTACAAACCCCACACCAGGCCCAGTCTTGTGCTCTCCCCAGCAAAGATTGAAGACGCTGTCTCTGTGAGTGCTCTTAAGAATAAGCTGTCCTTCATGAAATTCGCAGGCAAATGGATGGATCTTGAAAATATCATCCTGAGAGAGGTAACTCAGTTACAAAAGAATGAACACAGTATGTACTCACTGATACGTGGTTATTAGCCTAAAAGTTCGGAATACCCAAGAGTCACTTCACAGCAACCATTGGGCTGAGCGTGAGGTCCCAGATGGAGGACTTGAATAAGGGACTGAAGGAGCTGAGGGAGTTGGCAGCCCCAGGGAGGGAGCAACAGCGGCAACTGGCCTGACCTCCTGATGCTCCAGGAGACTGGATCACCAAGCAAAGAATACACATAGAGGGACCCATGGTGCTGGCCACATATGTGGCAGAGGAGGGTCTTGTTAGACATCAGGGGAAGCAGAGGCCCTTGGGCCTGAGGGTGCTAGATGCCTCCGTATAGGGGAATGCCAAGGAGGGAAGACGAGAGTGGGTGGGTGGGGGAGCACCCTCATAGAGGATGGGGGAGTGGGGAGGGGTCCAAAGAGAATATCTGGAAAGGGGAAACATTTGAAATGTAAATAAAGTATCAAAAAAAAAAAGAGATGTCCCTAAGGAAGTTGGAAGTTGGACTGTGTGACGTCAGAGCGTGTTTCTAAAGCTAGAGACGATGAGGACAAGGATTTGAAGTATATCAGATTTTAACATAATAGACACTACAAAGATGAAAATGATAGATATCTGGATCATGGAAAAAGAGAACTTAGAGATAATGTGGGCTGAATTGCTAAAATAATACAGGGATCACTCTGGGATATTGAGACATTCCACATTGCTGACCTTTACAAACGTGGAAACTTGCCCGGGATGCAGCCCAGTTCAGACTGCACATGAAACCCCTTGTGTTTACATGGTGTGAGCTTGTGATGAGTAAACAGCTAGGGACAGTGACTGACACACTTGGGAGCCTATACATACTTTTGTTACTGGAGTAATTTAGATGCCTGTAATGATGCTAGTCGATTCTTACAAGGCCTAAATCTGTACGAGTGGTAAAAGCCATGTTTCCTCTAACGCACGGGGGAGACTGTGCCAGTACTACACTGTTGCTGCTGAGAATCCTCCCTAGCCTGGGAGCCTGTGCCACCACTCTGAGCAACGTGACTCAAAGCGTCCCAACTCTAATGGAATGCAGGCTGCCTGGATTTTAGAAGGGTAGGGTAGGGATTGGGGTGTTTAAACTTGTATCAAAAGCTGGTTTCTACCTTCCTTTTGTTAACTGAACATTTGCAGAATATCTGGAGATAAGGAAATGCACGAGCTACTAAAACTCCAATTATTCGCAACAACTTCCTATAGTTTCCGTTTCTACGACCTTATTGCGATCCTATCACAATGCTCTCTCTCACTTTAGGATTTTGGACTCAAAGTATTCCTTCTAGTTGTAATATGCATAAATTTTGGATAATCTCTCGTGGTAGTTACAACCACAATAATAGATCACATTTATAATTTATTTTATATAATCACAATGAAGATTTACTTCATATGAAAATAGAATTATTTGAATACTTTATAGCTCTTTTAAGAGGCTTTAAGCTTTATAGATTTGGTCTTTATACTAATATCATGAAACCCCCAAATGTGACTTACCCCACACCTATTTGGTGAGCTGATGGTCAGATGAACTACAGTCTAGCCTGCTGGTTAGCAGCCAGATGGGTTACAGTCTGGCTTGTTAGCAGTTAGCTAGGCTACACCCTAATGTGCTAATGGTCAGCTGGGGAGCAACCAATCCCTTGAACTCCCAGTCTAATGCTTTCTTCATTGTTCCAGGTTGCTACTGCTTTAAAACTGGAGCTGATAATTTCAGGTTATCAACTGAGAACCTAAATTTAATTGAAGGTTAGTGTTTTTTGTTTTTTTTTTTTTCCCTCTGTGCCAGTTTAGGAAAAGCTAGCCATGCAGAAAATTCTGAAGTTACAACAATTTGTATGTGCAGGCTCAGCTACTCCTCTACCCTTGTCTTCATCGTCTCTAGCTTTAAAAATATGCTTTGACGTCACACAATCCAACTTCCTTAGGGACAGCTTATTCTTAAGAGCACAGTTCCAAGTCAGTGTAGCCTCTCACAGGGACGGCAGCGTCAGTCTTTGCTGGGTAGACTATGCTTCGCACTATCCCCACAGAAGAGCGCAGGTCTTCAGGTCAGAGGACTGAGAAGCCTTTTCAAGTGTAATTCTGAAACTACAACTAGAGAACTGGGGATGCCAGGCCACCCCAGCCAAGGACTCCAGGGCTCTGGAGAGGGCTGAACTCTGCACTGAGGTAAGGAGGCTGGTCTTCTCATGGCCAAGGTACTAGGTTAGGCAGGTAGAGCCACAGCTACAGAGGATCCTGTATAAGAATCAAAACAAATGCCTGGATGTCTTTGCTAAATTTACTAAAGTTCCACAAATGGTTCAAAACACCTGTTAAATTCTTATGTATAACATCACATGACTATTACAAAGAGTAGAGAACTTAAAAAACAAAAAACACACACACAAAAAACCTGGTATTTCAAAATATGTTTCCTTATGCTTGCCAAATGTCAGGGTGTATGTTATCCCAGAACAGAGGCTGTCTCTGCTTTGCTGGAACACACAAAAACCCAGCTCTGGTGTGCTCTCACTGGATCAGACTAGCACTGGGGTCCTACCTTGGTGAGGTCCTTGTACAGCTCTGGGTAGAGAATTGCCATTTCTGGCTTTACATCTTGGTCCAACACTAAGGAGAACACTGGAAACATGGTGTAGATCGTTGCATAGCTAGAAAAGCAAGACCAGGTTGAGTTAGCCTGATAGATGCTTCTGACATAACTCTGATCATGTTTCTAGCTCAAAGGGAAGTCAGACTCAAACACACAGCAAACACGATCTTATAAAAACTAACCAAAACCTCCATGGTAGCAATCAGTTTAGATTACTCTGGAGCTTAGATACCAAACCCACCATAGACTGTTGAATAAACCACACACACAGAGAAAAGCATCCATTTAAAATGAGTTTTCTTATTAACCTTTGTTTTTTGAGACAGGGCTCTCACAGCCAAGGACAAAGAGAAACGTCCTAGGAAGCCCAGGAGGCCTTGACCTTGTGATCCTTCTGCTTCAGCCTCCTTAATGTTGAGAGTACATGATGTTGTACTACCATGTCCAATTTTCTTGTTAAATTTTGGATGATCCCTGCAGACTCACATGCAACCATCTAATACAGAGAAATCTTAACTTTCTTCACACTAGTACCCAAATGTGTCCCTACACTCAGCCATCAAGCATGGCACCTCATTCATATTCAGTCATTTATTCTCATTCTCATCCCCCCCCCCCCATATTGTAGGGCTACCGTGGAGACATAGGTAGAACGTAAATTTTGTGGATGGCTTTCCAGATTCCATGCCCTGGAGATCTATGCTGTGGGTGTTCACAGTGCCTTCCTTACAATTGAATGGTATCTCATGGAGGATAAGCCATACTTACTGAAACACTTCTTCATTTGTGTAAATAGACTTGGTTATTCCTGACTTGGGGTTATTTAAATAGAACTGGTATAAACATCCACTACCCTTCCTTTTTGATATAGGGTCTTACTCTATAGCCTAGGTTACTCACTACATAGCCAAAGCTGGCCTCAATGTGTCCTGATTCAGCCTAGTAAGTGTTGAGATTCCTTATAGCCATGAGGATTTCTGCTCGGTTTGTTTCCATTTTTGTGCAGATAATCTGTCACTTCTTTGGGATGCAGTGTCACCATGATAGGTTCTGGTCATTCCACAGAGGCATATTCATTTTAGCTTCTTTTGCACGCCTGTGATTTGTTGCACTCTGTGCCAAGCACTTGCAAGCAGCCTATCTGTACAATCCTACCTGAAACTCCTTATTATAGCCCCTGTTGGATCAAACAGGCTCAGGAGATCATGTACATTTTACAAGGCCATAGCTACTAATGGTGGGAGGCAACAAACAAGTCTGGGTCTGAGATGTAAGGCCTTCTTTTCTTAATTATATCACTTAATGTGGTCAGAAACACACCACTTTCCCAGAAGCCCACATAGATCCTTCAGAGAGGGTGGCTGTGCTGTGGGAATAGACATGCTACTGTGCAGGCAAAGTCCCAGAAGTAGTTTCTGCTTTGATGATGCAGTGGGGTGGAAGGAGGCAGGAGCTCGGAGACTCAGCACTCACCACAGACAGCAGATTCTGACAGAGGACAGGTCCCTAACAAAGACATAAATCCCCTGTTTTGGCTAAAGTTATTAAGAATTCTGGGAGGGGTCACATGCACTTAGGATGTACTTGAACCAGCTTGAAGGTAAGAGATCTTGCTTTGTCTGTCTTCTACTAGCCAGGAAGGCAGTTAAATACCGTAGCGAAAGGTGCTGGTGAGACTACAGAGGAGGACAGCACCTAAGCCAGTCCTTATCAGTCTGACCCAGCATGACCCCAAATCTCCCAGAAGCCGATCACTGTTCTCACATGCCACACAGGGACAGCAGGAGGATGGCCACAAGGGGGGCAACATAAGGTCAGGGCTACTTTCCAGTAGCCATAAGATGGAGCCGTGGTTTGAGGTGAATGATGAGTCTCAATGGACAGATAGTGGCAGGGGATAGCTTTTATTCTGTGGTCACACACAAACACTAATACTTCTATGATTTCCAGGCACAACAACCGAGGACGAGGATGGGAGAAATTACCATTTATTTACTTAGAGGGAGTCTTCCTTTTCACATTTGGTTGACAATATCATCTTGGCTCATGTACCACTATGCTTTTGAAGAACTTGTTCAAGGTTTCTCAGGGGCCGTCTTTGAATGCAGGGCTTTGTCGCTTCTAGGGACAGACCAGTCATGTCTTTCCCAGTGCTTTCTATCTCGTTTCCTGGTTGGTGGCTGGTCCCATTCCCTCATGGTAAAGTCACATTCTCACTGGGACAGGGCAGGCTCAGGCGGCCTGCAGCTGTGGCCTGCAGCTCCAACCCCTGCTGATGGCAGTGTTGGCATGTACCCGCCCCTTGGTTCTGCCCCTCTCATTATGCTACGGGGCCCTTTTATAAAACCTCAGATCTGCTGTGGTTCCTGACACAAATTACGGCTTCCCCGAGAATACAAAATCTAATGAGAAACTTAGCACAGTCTTCAAAGGCACACACGTACAGGTGTTTTTCAAGTTTCTTCAAACTTAACATGAGATTTCATAGCAGTTAAGTCATCTTAAATGTTTATATGCAAAGAATTACCCAGAACACCTAAAGTACCACTCAGTATGCTCCATGTCTCTTTTAAATAAAAGTTCTCTCAGATATGAGGCTGAGAGGCACCGAGAACATCTGTTTCACTTACCCTACCATAAGGAATCCCTGGTACAGCGGTACGGATGCAAAGTAGAAAACTGAAGAAAACACAGCCTTAAAAGACAGAACACGGTAAGTTAAACACCAGTGCTACATTTGTATCATCTCTACAGAGGGATCTCACTACAAAACAGTGACACCCATGGTACAGCCCTCAGAGAAGCCTTGCCTGCTGTGGCAAGGTGGGCATAGGCTTGATACCTGCATGGTGGAAATAATGAGGCCCCTGTGCATGACAAACTGGCCGAGTGCTGCAGACCGTTTGTAGCTGTTCCGCCCATGCACCATGAGCAGCCTGCCGATGTGTCTGAACTGTGTGATGGAGAAGTCTGCTGCCAGTGAAGCCTGCTTCCCCTCCTGAAGAAGCACAAAGAATCTCTGAGAAACATCACATACTGAGAACCACATAATGATGAGTTTTAGAGCTCATATGAATTAAGACACTAGGGGCAGTGCCTGCTTGACACCCAAAGTCTCATCCACCAAGCACCCATCTGTTTGCACCGGACAGTGTGGGTGTGGTAGAAGAGACTGTACTACAACCTGTGCACACACACAGACATCAGCTGCTCACAAGAAGAAAGGGGCTTTGATCTATTAGCAACCCAGAAAATAAGAAAGGAGGGGTTAGCACTGACTATGGGGACACCTTACCCTGTCACATGGTCCCAGGTTACTTCAAGACAACTCTCTACACTGTAATTTAAAACAACAGTCTGCCTCTGACTCCTCAAGGCTGTCGAGGAGAGCAGAACAGAGCAGCCAAGGTCAAGTTGTACAAGTTTTCTAGCTCTTGCTGTGTGTATGTTTGGGTGACTACACAGAACAATCAAAGTTGACATAAACACAAATGCCAACTGTGGCTTAGTTGGCATGAGAAAGGGATACCTCCACAGAGAATGAAGCACATAAGTAGTGGACAGGAGCTGAGGTGTTAGGGAAGGCTCAAGACAGGCAGACAGGGCAATTAGTGGCACGGGACCTGGGTCATAAGCACAGAGGAGTTGACAGAGTTCCTAAAGAGTCACACACGCAGCTAGGAAGGCTGCTGAGGGCTGCTAGCTTCCTACTGTTTACCAACATGCCATGGCAGGGCAGTGAGGACAGAACACATGAGCGTGTGAGACAAAAGCACAGACCTACCTTCCCTTCAATCCCAATCCCACAGTCAGCTGCCTGGATCATGCTTACGTCATTCCCTCCGTCACCTGACAGGTACCAAGAGGCGGAGAGTAAATAAAACATCTTTTTGTTTTGTGTTTTATACTACTGTTAGGGACTATTAAGAATTTCCTGTAATGCAGATGAAATCAATTTTAGAGACATAACACAGTTTGCCTGTAAATGATACAGAGCTGGCTACTTTCACATTTCACTGTTGACGACAGGAAGATGGAACACCATCCCACCACCCACCCATGGCGTATCTAAAGCTGGGTGGGCTCACCGATGGCACAGGTGCGTTTTCTGGTATGCTGGCGTAACAGGGTCACGATGTGGGCCTTCTGGGTGGGTGAACAGCGGCAGCAGACCACAGCAGGGCACTGGCAGGCTAGCTCCACAAGTTCATGCTCGTAGTACCTCAGGCAGACCTGGGAGACAGTGCTGTGACTCTACTGTCAACACACAACCCTGGGCTCAAGCGGAGGTAAGCGAATTGTGAGAAAGTCTCAGCCTTCCTCAATTAAACAGACTTGCATCTTCTGGGTCTCATCTATACCTTCCAAACTTTACAGTATAACCTATCCTGGGGCAGATGGCTCAGTTGTACAGGAGGGTAAGATGGGAAGATGAGAAGGGGTGGCCAGGCCCCTAGTAGGAAAGAGTACAAGTCTCCTACAGGTACTGCACTGTGGGTGGAGAACAGCTGGAACAGAGAATAGGGTCAGTGGCCACAGGACATTCTGCCAGGCTGGTATGACCAAAAGATGTGTGTACTCCCCTGGAACCAGTACACTACAGATTCTGCCTATATTTGGTTTCAGTGTTTCCCAGGCGTGCATGCGGCTGATAAAGATCTTGGTTTGACCCATGGTACTCAAGGCCCTTCCAAAGGGATAGTTCCAGTTCTTAGTTCTCTGTGTTGCTGGAGAAACCCAAAATCCAAAACCACATAGCCCAGTCTAACGGGCACAGAGTCTTACTGACTCTCCAGGGACTACAGCATTTCTCATCATGAAGGACAGACAGGGACTGGGAGAGTGAGTCTTCAAGTCATGTGGCCTAGAAGGCTACCAACAGAAGAGAGACCAGAGACCTAGCTGCCAGATTCGTGGTAGGTGGAAGGTGTACCCTCTGCCAGGAGCTGTGGAAAACTTCCTTCTCCAATTGTAGCCAGGATTCATGTAACCCACTTCTATGTGTGTGCCTGAGTAGAGCCTGTAGCCGCCCTGCTCTCCTGTTTTCCTCTGCTCAGGGATGGAGATGCCTAAAGTCATGCTCAAGGGTTGCTTGGGAGCCTCCCGGCCCTCATTTTTAAACAGTACAACTGTCTTAACTTCTGTGTCTTATTTTTCTTTTGATATGGATTTCTCATTATATAATTTCTAATCTCCCGTAAGAGGTGTACTTTTTGTTAGCTACTTATACGATGTTTTAGAACACATTAGAATATAAGAAAACTAAAGAAATTTATAAACAGAAAAGACTATTTGGAACATTTTAAAATATAAAAAAACACAAAATGAATGGCATCTTCTGGTCCTGAGGTGCTGATGCATCAAGAGTCATAGTTAGCTATGCTGGGAGCTGTCAGCAAGGACGGAATGAAGCTGTCAGTTGTCAGCCCCTTACCAAACCTTAAAGAACTGCAGGGTAGCTCTGAAGATACTGGCACAATATGCTACAGTATGAGGCCCAGGATCCCAAGTGTGCTAGGAGGAGGACTGCAGTAGGGAGCACACGAGAAGCTGGTACCTCAACCATGTGTCCATGAAGCTGAAAACCATACATATAGTTAAGGACAAATAACAATTGGCCCAGTGGCCTCTCCAACATGGGTTTTCCTGCAGTCTCCTGTAGGACCCTACACTCTGAAGTGTTGTGAGACTCTGAATAATGCCACAGGCAGCCTCTGTACCACGGGTGCAGCTGATAAGGAATGTATGTTTAAAAAGCAACATACATTTGTTTTTTTATAAGTTGAGTAGAAAATTATGTAGCATGCCAGCTTACGATAGGGAATAACCACAACGTGAAACTAACTGGAGCCCACTACCTCTGTCCCACGGGCACACACTTGGAAACACTGGTTTGGACAAACACAGAATACATTTATGGGCTGAAATGTCTTGACCACTGGAGATTGATGCTGTTTACAATGAACAGGGGATCCAGACAGGGGACAGGGCCTTGAATTGCTAAACTTAAGCAGCTTCTAAACAGGAAGGGACAGAAGATGCGTCAGGCATGGCCAACACATGTTCTTAGGACTAAGTGTTCTCATGAGCAGTCTTATATTCTACACAGGTACAACAAAACAAAACCCTCAGGAGTGGCTGGTTAGGCTTCTGAGGGGTACATTTCATCCAAGACGCCCCGGTTCACTGGGCTGGGAAGACAGGCAGACACACACTTAATCAGAGATCAGTCTTAAGAGACTGACGGACCAATAGAATATGGTACATTACTGAGCAGTCTTATCTTAGAATTAAGATACACACTGTTATAGATTGGTCTGACCTCTGGAGACAGCGGTCTACAGACATGTGCATGGTTAGCACACACACTCAGGCTTACCTCCAGAGAGTCCCCAGATATAACCAGTGCACAGTCATGCTTCCTTCTAAATGCATTCAGCTCCAAATGGGCCTCTCCCCGACTGGTTACCTTCGTTGGAGGAAAATCCATCATGAATTAAAAATGAAGATAATAAACAAGACATTTTCCAGGAATCACAGTAGGACCCTCTAGAAACTGTATGTGGAACCCAAAGGTGCTTAACCTATGAACAGAAGTCCTGTAACAAGGTCCTTCCAGATTCTGCACCTGCACCTCTCACAGGACTGTTTTCTGGCTGTGGTCAGGAAAGCATGTGAGGACTACTGCTGTTATAAACATTCTCATAAGAATGCAATGACCACGGATCTTCTAGCACTTTCTATAAGATCATTTATTCAACTGGTATTGGGGTAGGTGGGTATTGGGAGCAGTGTTAAAAATCATTGGCTTATAACATTGCAAACACAGTTGTAGAGAATTATAAATCAGAATACCAGGGCCCAAGGAAGTTGAGTTTCCCTTTCTCACACATCAAGTAAGAGACAAAAGTATATAGATTGGGGTTTCATTTAAATATGTTTCTTCATAATAAGTGGAGTAATGCAAAATAATTTCATGAAGTTGCTTCTGTGATCTCTGCCATGAGTTTTAACCCACCCCATCCATTTTTGCTTACTGTCTAAAGAAGCAAGCAGTCTAAAGGCGTAAAATCAAGCTATTAGTCTGAAATACTAATGTTAGAGTGGAAATATGCCAGGAATCAATGAACTGGCTTTGCACATGCTTTCTGTGAAGATTTTATGGGGCATAAAAGAAATGATATAGGAGTGAAATAAATTAAAAGTTTCACATGATCCAAATTAATCTCCGACTCATCCTTAAGTAGGTAGGTTTATTGTGAAAATTTTAATTTGTGGTGCTATAACTCTGAAAAGTCAACAAAAATTGATCGGAAGTTTTATCAGAAGCATTAATAATTTAATTGCAAATAGTAGTCTGCAGGGCATAATTTGCGATTCTGATGTTTCAAAATAAAATACATTTACATGTAAATGATACTGAAATAACCATTTCTGTAGGTGCAAGCACTTTATTCAGACAGCTACAGACACATGGTGTCTGCCTGCCCACCATCAATCATGACCCAAGGAACTTCTACTTCTTGTTTGAATTAAACCCTTCATCACTAGTATGTACAGTAAACACACGAGTTCAGGTCTCTTCCATCACTTTCTCTGTGCAGTTACAGAAGAGCTTTTAATCTGAAATGGCAGTGGGCTCGAGGTGCTTCTGCTTTGTATCTAGCCTTGTCTCACAGGAGCAGCCTCTGTATCAGTGGTACAGCTAAGAAGGAATGTATGCCTAAAAAGCAACATACATTCTTTATAAGTTGAGAGAAAATCATTTAGTATGACTATTTAAAATAGGGAGTAACAGGAAATGAAATATATAGGAGAAAAATGCTTTCCAACTTGCAGCTTGTTTACCATCAAATACATTTCAAAGTCATTCAACATGTATTTATAGAGTAAGAAAACATCTCCAACATTGATTTTTAAGACATCCAGCAGCTACTGTATGTACATTTTAATTGTAAGATAAAATACTCAATGATTTAGCTGCATGTGGTAGCACACACCATTATTTAATCTCAGTACTTGGGAGGCAGAGTCAGGTGAATCTCTGAGTTCGAGGCCAGCCTGATCACAGAGGGAGTTCCAGGACAGCCCGGGCTACACAGAGGAACCCTGTATGGGGTGGGGGAATCATAAAACAAAATAAACTTCAACCCTTCAAACCAAAAAAAAAAAAAAGAAAAAAAAAAAAAGAAAAAGAAAAGAAAAAAATCACTTAACAATTCGAAGTGATTTAGAAATCTACTTACTGGTCTGAAAATATGAATGTCTTGTGTTCTGGACACCAAGTGTGAGCTTTTGGCAATGCAAGTAGCTGTTTCCAGTTTATCGCCTGTTAGCATCCAAATCTATGAAATAATTGAAGCTTGTGAACTTCAATAATGCAGTTCTATTTCTTTAAAGAATCCCTGTGTGCAGATGTGTGCACACCACAATTACATGATTAGATGAAGCAAGACAAGTACCTGGGTCAACAGAGAAATGAAATACGGCCACTTTACTGATTCTTAAAATGGAGACAAATTCTGATAAGGTCCTCAAGGATGTTACGCTAGACACAAAAGTACAAATACTACGCAACTCCACATACGTGAGGTGTCCAGAGAAACCATATTCACAGGGACAAGGAGTGGAGGCTTAAGCAGGGCAGTTTCAGGTTGGGAAAACGGAGAGTTGTGCAGATGGTGACAGCAATGGCAGACACACAGCTGAGACATACAGCAGAAGCCTGACGATGTGAGGAAGCAGTGCAGGGACAGAAGATCACAAAGACCTCTGTTTCAACACAGCTCTTCAGCTGGGAAGTGAAGTTCAAGAAGGCGAATGGACCAGGGACAACCAAAATGTCCTCTTATCAAGCAAGGCATCCAACTGCTACTTCACCATTAAAAACTGCATACATACAGACACACTGTCAAGGTATCCACTCAAGACTCTGGCTGCTTACACTGTGGGTCAGGATTTCCTATGTGGTCACATAACTAATGACTTGTGAGGGTGCTGTAAAAGAGGTCTCTGAACACTCAATAACTAAAAAGTAACCGAGAATCAAGTGCATAAAGAAGCTGCCAGCTCTGGCAGTGCTCACTGGGATGCCCTGCAGCCTTGGTTCTGACCACACAACACACTGCTGTGTACTGTGAATGCCCCATGCTATGCAACATCCACGAGCACTGTCTCAAATTCTGTGGTTTGGGCTGTAGACCACTGAACGTTATGAAGTACAGCAGCTTACTGTACAAACTTATTTCAAAAACATGGTTTAACTGTGAAAACAAAGACTGCTAACGTATGACTCATTCATCGGTATATAAGCATTTGGTTTATGTTTGGCTTCTACTGTGTTAGAATGGTTTAAAAACTGCTTGAATGGCTGATGTTTCATTAAAAAAAAAAGTGTTCAAGTTTGGCTTGGATTTGGAACAGAATTCCCAATTTCTGAAATCATCCTAAATAAACCTCTGCCCCTTCATAATGTATTTATTGTAAAGTGGCATTCTCAACTAAAATAGAATAGTTGTGTTGACGATGCTCCATACATACTGCTGTATCAAATAGTCAGCCAAGACTTAATTAACTACATTAAAATAAGAACACTGATCTCATTAGTATGTAAATTTACTTTTTGTCTTTAATGAATAGTAAAAGCAAATGACTAAGGATTTATTTTAAAATAAATTTATCACTTATCACCAGTAAATATTTGGTTTTTAATTCTATTAAGGGTAGTAGTTCTCAACCTTCCTAATGCTGAGACCCCTTAATACAATGCTTCACGCTGTGGTGACACTCCCGACATAAACTCATTTCATTGCTACTTCATAACTGTAATTTTGATACTGTTATGAATCGTAATGTACACATCTGATGTGTGATCCTTAAAGAGGGTGCCACCCACAGGTTGAGAACCACTGACTTAGGGTCATGTAAAAATAGTCTCCCAGGCCAAAAAGGATCATGAGTGGGAAACGATTTAAAAGCCCGGGACTATAAAGCAGTAAAATAATCAGGGCATTTACACAGAGGAGCAAAACAGTCCTGCCCTGCTAATTTCATCATCATCAGAGTCTTTCAGAGTCTTTATCATGTAGAAAGATATATTTGTGGAAATAGGAAATAGAAACACCTGAGGCCTATTGATTACTCTAGTGGTATAATCACTGTAGCTCTCCAATGATAAAATATTACTATGAAAAACCGAGTAAGCACAGTCTGCACTGCCACTGCTGAGCAACCTCTGTCACTCAGGCAACAGTGAGATATGGTTGATAATCACTCCACTCCCTGCTTCAGAGTGGGATCTAGTCAGGTGGTGACTGAGAAGAGTTAAAGAGGGCAAGATCACAGAGATAGGTCATGAGCCCAGCATTACCACAAATACCAGAAGTTCTCTACCAAGGAACTTTACTACTTTAAAACTGATAATCTAGCATGTACAGTCATAAACCAGATTGTAGGTCATTTAAAAAAGTCAGGTCATCTGTTCCTAAGTAACCATTTCTTCCCCTGGCGTTTTAGCTGCAGGCATAACTGAGTGCAGATGCCTGAGATGCTGAGAGTGAACTGCTTTCCAGCTGTGATCTCTGGCTTGCTGATGCTCTGTCATGAGTGTAGCCTCTGTGTGCCATCTGCTGCCACTAAAGCTGATATCACCTCTTGCCAGGCCTCTGCTCACAGTGCTGAGCTAGGTGGACAACCAAGGTAGAGTCAGGTACCAATGTGCTCTGACTTTCCTTTCCTGTCTCTCCCTCATCTAGCTGGAGTGTTTGTCTTTCAAAGCCAAGTTATATGTTTCCCATACCACCTCCAAAATTACTTTCAAATCCTTGAGGTAGAGCCAAAATCAACTTTCTGCAAGCTGCTAAGAAAACAGCTAACAGAACTCTAACCCCACCCCGGCCCTAACCCTAAACTCAAGACGATAGTTCCCACAAACTAAAACTTATCCTCTAAGTGCTAGACTCAGCCATAGAGAGCTGGCTGAGCAAGAGGATGGCAGTGCAGCAGGGAGGGATAGTGCTACCCTGGAAACCAACTCCACTGGGAAAGGGACTGACCCTCACAATTCACGACATGAATGCCAGTCAGCTGGACTCTTGCAGAAACTATGCTCCAACTGCCAGTTTGCACAAGGGAGCATCTGGTCAGCTGGGCATCGTGTGGGAAAGGGGAGGACCTGGGAGAGAAGGAGAAGACCTGAGAGCTGTGGAATAGCCACTTACTCATGTGTGGTGACAAGGAGTGCAGGAGCAAAAGCACTCTGTACCTGAATTGGCATTCTTGGGCATCCTTGCAGAAAAGACAGTGCTTCCCCAGTGGCTGGGCAGAAGCGCAGTAAGGGTAGCTTCTCACTGTAGGCCCTTCCTTCTAACTTTGGGAATGGACACACACTGCTTCAGAAGCACAGCTGAGCTGAGCAGAGAGTAGCTTCTGAATGTCCCTGCCTAACAACTGTCTACCCCAGCTCTAGAGCAGATGGCGACTCAGTGTGTGAGGAGTCAAAGCCTGCTCAACACTGGGTGTCCTGCACCGAACTCCTCTTTAACTAGTGCCTCTTGTAATGCAGTACTGACCCTTGACCCTTGACCCTTGAAGGCTCACAGAGGCTTACTAGGTGATTTCTTATGGGGAGTATGAAGAAGCCTCAGGAAGGTTTGTGATAGATTCTGATCGTGCACAGAAGGGTTTGAGAGTGCACAGAAGGCGAGGAAACTATCACCAATGCAAGTGCTGAACTCCAGGCTGTGCATACCTGCCAGAAGCTGACAGGCCCTAGACTACTCTCAGAAAGTACAGGTGTCATGGGAAAAGACAGATCACAGCCCTGCTTCAGAAAGACCGTGCTGTCTTGAACATGGAAAGAGAGCCAGAGAGAAGGGGCATTGTGTTAGTTTGATTCAATAAGAAAGAGTCTGGCAGTCAGAGGCTGTATGCTGTACCTTGATCCCTGCATTCCGCAGCATCTCTAGTGTGGGCCTCACATCAGCTTGCAGCTGGTCCTCCACCCCAGTGAGACACAATAGCTCCATCTCTCTCTCCAGGCTTTCTACAACGGCAGCTACTTTCAGAGTCCGGTCATGGATGCTCAATTTGGCTTGACTGTATCGGCTCTGAGGACAGAGGGAATAGGTATACAAGTATGTATGTCTTTCATGGTTCGACTTACACAGTTGCACTGTATCAGCTCTGAGGGCACAGGAGACAGGTGAACATGTATGTATACACTCTGTGTGGTATACATCAGGTCTTGGGGGTCAGGTGATCTGTTGTGTCCACGCTTTGTATACGTGCTCTGAGTATTTAATAATTACTATTACATGAACTCTGGGTAAATTTGCCCTAAAATGGAAACCTGAAGTACTCACAAGTCAGACACATCCTGAGCAATGACATCATGTTAAAATAGCTTCAGATTCTGGGGCATTTTGGATTTGAGGAGCTTGGGTAGCTAAACCTGTTGTTTGTGCAAATATTCCATGATCCATACAGCTGCCAGAACAGCAGTGAGGGTGAGGCACACTGAGCTGCTGCTGAGGAAATGGAACTGGCCTTCATGGACACTGGTCTCCCCCAGATTAAGAGGAGGGAGGATCAGGGCCCTCAAGCACTAAGACAGTCCATGCTTCCAAACTTCAGAAACGTGACCTTGTACTGCACAGGAAGATTGGCCTTCATCAAGAAAACCAAGTTTTCATAAGGAGGAAGAGACTTGAGTGGCAAGGGAGGACATAGCTCACCTCAAAATCCTGGTACTGCTCTTCTGTCAGAGTCCTCTTCGCCACCACAAGGGTCCGCAGGCCCTCGCGTGCCATGTTTCCACACTGTAAGGAAAGGGCTCTTATTTGTGGCTCCTGGAGTATCTGAACTGACGCACTGAGGACTGGGACCCCAAGAGCACTTGCAGGCAGTGCTGAAGTCTGGTCCTCACTTCCCTGTAGGTCGCTACAAGGAAGCAGGGCAATGTCAACGGCCACAGACTACAGCAAAGCCTTGGGAAGCTAGAGGAAACATGCAGAATGTGTCTTCAAGTTATCCCTACCACAGTAAACCAAACCATGGGAGGTCTCTACTGTAACTGCACCACTGAGGGGGTGTGGAAGAGACTAGACAGAGGTCTAAAATGGGTGAGCTTGACAACCACAGCAGCCTGTGCTCCTGGGCAAAACATCCAACTGCTTCAGTTTCATCATAGAAATTGCTTCAACAGGGCTATTCTGTAGTACTAGTGCACAGGTACAAAGTCACATGCTACTGCCTGGCAGAGACACAGCACCGCAAGCATGCCCAGGGTTGATCACACAGGGTAACCAACCCTACGCACCAGGTTAGTGGCTCAGGTCTTAACTGGACAAGGAAGGAGGGGACCTTAGATGAGTCATTATCCTATTTACATAATAAATGGGAAATGGAAATACATTCAATAGGTATATGAAAATATGCTAACCTATTTACCATGCCCTAATATCATTCTGATAAAACACTGTTTTCCCCTGCTAAAAGTGGAAAAGTTTTAGCTGGGGCTAAGGAAAAGAAAGAGGATTTGGGGTACAGTGCTGGCTGTGTTCTAGGTATGCCTGCTTGAAGACAGCTGGTGACTCATTTCAGAATGTAAATTGCTCCAGTGGCATCAGTCCCACAGCTAGACATGCTACCTTTACTTGTAAACAAACACTGTGACTTCCAAACAAAGGGGTCACTGCCATCCTATAGGAAGGGTCAGGCTTTAAGGAACCTGGATCAATATGCATATTGGTAAACACCCCCAGGAATTTTGCTAAACCACCATTTTGCTTTGCTCTTGATAAAGGGAAAGGCTTTGAGGCTATAACAGAATTACAATACACACACCGGTGGCGAAGAGGCAAAAGATTTATCTATGGAAAGAAACTACAATGTTGAGCATATAAATGTGCACAGGGTTTTAATGAAGTTATCTTTCTGAACAGCAATCTGACATTGTCTGTCTGTGGCCAGACATTTATTGATTTGACCTCATAAAGTTAAATAAATTAAACAAGTATTTTACAATTAATTGCATGTCATTATGACCAAAAGTAATTTTTATGGCATTTTACTAGGTCTTCAGGGAGTTTAATTTATTCATGTCTCTGATGAAATCAAAGTGGCCTAAAGGAGATATTGATTCATATTGCCAAGACCATCGTGAATGTCGGGTGTGGCTGCTGTGCTGACAGACCATCTCTGAGGTCTGAGTGGAACAAGAACAAGGAGCCATGGCACACGCAGTAGTGTGCGTACAAGGAGAGCTGGTCACAGTCCTAGCCACCTTAGTCTCACGTTGGAACCCAATTACTAATAATACATAGCCTTACCAGTGCCTATTACAACCTCACGAGGCTAATCACAAATATATTTGTTTAGAAATAATAATATAGGCCTGCTTAAGTCTGTACCATTTTTCCATTTTTTTAAAAGAGAACAAATTAGAAATATTAAGCTTAATTTGTTATACATCCAATACTATTTTAGACCAAATTTTATATATCTGCATATTTCATACATTAAATAAAAATAGCAATTATTTCTATAGGAAGCTATTCTATTCTATTTATATAGAATTTTTATAACTAACTAGGGTTCTTAACTTTTCCTTCTATGTACCTGGAAGGACCTATAAGTATTCAGAATAATTTAATGGGACAGAAACACCATCCTTGGCCATGGATTCTGGCTTGAAATGGTGATGACACAGAGTTGCGAGTGTGGGAAGGGACTACTGTTCTGTCATTACCTTACTAAACTTCACGAAGACATTCTGTACAGTGCTGAGAATGACTCGCTTACCTCCTCTTCTAGCCAGTCATTGTACTGGACAATGGTGGACATTGCGACATCAGCACCTTTCATATAGAATGTGATTTCTGCTGTGGATTCATCCTGTGGTAGGGTAAAAATAAACAGAGACAGCTGGGCTGAACTGCTTCTTGTAACTAACCACTGGACTAAAGAAGATGCTCTGGAGGACGCATGTCCTAGAGAATGTGCCATGGGCGTTCTTGTAGAAACTGCTCTAAGATGGCGGTGCAGTAACAGCCAAAGTTGGCAAACACCTGAGATGGAGCATTGTAATTCTTGAAATAATCCGGCCTAGGATAAGTAGCAATTCTCTCCAGTTTCTCAAGTGTGACAGAATGCTCACTGTTTAACAAATGGAATTCCAAAATACAATTTTGGTACTGAGTAAGATAACTTTAATAAAGGTATATATTAGTAACTTTGTGGACATAAATCATGCTATGCAATTTCTGTTGAGGACAAAACAATTTTAATTAAAAAATTACTACTGTCTTTTACTGTTCTGCTTCAGTATTCCCAGGAGAGTGACTTTATCAACTGGAGTCACACCAGCTTCTCAGCTCATACATTACTAGCTGTGTTTTTTTTTTTTTTTGTTTCTGTTTTTAAGAAAATAATAAAGCACAAAGTATTTGAGTAAATATCTGACTTGGAAATTTTCTTGGGGTAGTTTCTGTATTCACTTAGAAAGCCTGGAAAATGTCTGGGTAACTGGAGTGTGGGTGCAGCCATAAGCCATGACATACTCTGACTATGATGCCCATCCGCTTGCTCTCCGAGGTGAAGGGGAACATCTGTAGAATGTAGTAGGTCAAGACCTGGCCACTGGGGGTCTTCAGCTGCATGGAAGCAAGGTCCCTGCTGACCAGAGTGAGCCCGACACTCTCTGTCCACCGTACCAGTGCCACCTGAGGAGATCAGAATGTGTGAGGAGCAACCACCTAGGAACAATTACATGAAGAAAACACACAGCACACTAGTGTTCAAAGAGCCCATTGAGGCACAACTGATGTAGAAAAACTAAGTGTGATAACTTTTCCTTTCTTCCCCACATATGTTAACAAGTAAATGTGATATTTATCATTTACTGCAGACCACTGTGCACCATAAAGACTATTTTGCAATGTGTACTGACTGAGTCCCAAACCCAGATGGCATTAGACCCTATGAAAAAAAATCCCTATCCACCCTGGAGCTGAGTTTCATGGTTTGTCCTAACTCACCACCTGTAGTTCTACCAGCTTCGAAGGAGACAGCAGTTCTGTGCTCTCTTTACCCTCCTTTTCCTAGTAGAAAAGATAAGCTGGTAATGAACCCATGATACATCAGGGTGCCCATGTTATAGCTACAAATGCCAAGACTCACTGCCCTAGGCCATCCAGACGCAGTGATACAATACAACACTGGGGCTTCGACTCCAGGTCACAAACCATCACTGAGGGAAGTCAGGGTGGGAATGCAAGGCAGGAACCATGGAGGAACATCGCTTGCTGCCTCCCTCTGTGGCTTGTCCATGTGTGACAGCTTTCTAATACTGCCCAGCACCACCTATGTGTGATGGTACCACTCACAGTGGCCTGGGCCTTGCAGCATTAGTTAATAATCAAGACAATCCCTTACCGATATGCCTGCAGACCAATATTACTCACTAGAGACTCTATTTCAGGTGATTTTAGTCTGTGTCAAGTTGACAGTTAATGATAGCTAGGACAGAGACATCAGCAAAGTAGAAGACCAGCCTGGGCTCTGGGTCCCAAGTATAACTGACACACAGAGCAGCTCTGTGTCCAATTCTTCATCAAGGCTGCTTTCCATTCTAATGTGAAAAGGATACCTGGAAAGCTTCTGAAGGCTAAAATGATATAAGCAAATTCCTAGCATGTGCAGGTGCTCAAACTTAGGAGTTATTCTTATTTACAGTTATTATTATAAAATTTAAAAACTATTAGTGGCAAAATTAATTTTAAGTTAATACATGCAGTCTTTTATGGATGTTTTTCAAGAAAAGGAGTTAACTTTAAAAGCAATCTCATTACAAGACACTTAAAACAGTTCATAACCTTATCGGCAACCAGAGAAACACGAGCACAGACCAGCAAGGCCACAGTTCCTTTGGGGAGAAACTTTTGGGGGGAGGGTGGCAGGGAGGGGTATCCCCCTTGCTTTTGTCTTGAAGGTGCAGCTTAGCCAGCTGTCAGGAATGCACAGGTCTTGCAGAGCATGAGTCTCTCTCTGTTTTCAGTTTTACCACCGCTGTACAGGCAGTATTTTATCTTAGGCTTTAGGAACTCAAGAAATCTCAAGAAAACTTAAATTTTGTGTTATGCCAGGTATCATGGATTCAAACTTAGTGTCTTGCGATAGTCACAGGATGCCATGCCCACCCCTAAGAAACAACTTAGTAAAACTTCCAGTAAGGGATCAAGAGTTTATGCAAATGGTGGCCTACTGGAAAACTGGTGAGGATGAAACCTTCAGAGGCAGATGGTCCCCAAGAAGGATGCATGTGTGGTTACCAGACAAGGGTTGACCCTCAGTCCTTTGGTACAGAAGCTATTTTCATTTAAAATTAGGATTTCTAGGTATTTTCCAGAAACCAATTGTAAAATATTTTCAAAAAAAAATTTTCCCCCCAACTCTGAAATAGAAAGCTGTTTCCTTACCCTTAATGCTGAGAGCTCCCAGAGCATACAGCAGGCACATGCTTTAAGACAGAAGATCCTGCACAAGAGACTGTGGGGCGGAGGGAAGCAGTGCCCATCGCCCCCTACTGAAGGCAGATGGGTTGCTTTCTCCCCTGTGGGCTGTTGGGGTAGGACAGACATGGACACCAGGCCTACAGCCACACTGTAGTCTCCATGCAGTCTCTCCTGGGGTCTGCATGCTCTTCCACAACACTTCCTAACACTGCCCTCGTCTGGATTTTAAGAGTTTACTGTTTTGGGTACACAAAGAAATTTGCCTCATTAACTTGAGTCCCCCTTTCCCCTCTCTACATGCAACTGATAGTTTTTTCTCTTTTGTAAATAAGCATAGATTCAGAAACTTATGACTTCTGTAAGTCTTGCTACTCTTGGTAAGATTTCTGTGCCCTTGTCCTAGAAGATAAATCATACAAACAGTAACAGAATGCTTAGTGCTTGTCAAGTGTTATGAGAAACTGCCATCTAGAAATTATTTGCTTTGTGATTTCCTGTTTGTGAGGAGTCAGCTAAAGATTTATCTTCTAAGGATGCCGCTCACAAGGCTGCCAAGTCACTGCACCTTTGTGACCTGTCACCTTTATTGAGGGCAGGGTGCAAGCATCAGAGGACTGCATGTGGACCTGCAGGACTGTAAAAATGATGTGTCTATGAAAGTCAAATGGCTTTCTAGGCCCAGGTCTTGGGGTATTTTGCAGCATAGCAACAGCAACACGTACCTACCCTCCCAGCATTGGTGGTGTTTGCTGGTTAAGATGGCACACACCATACTCAACAGTGTGCTACAGTAAACTGGAATCAGAACTCTTACTCTAAGTCCCCAGGTTTGAGAACAGAATGAAGAGCAACTGCCAGTGATCTGGCACTGTAACGAAAAGCATCAGCAACCTGCTCCAAACGACAGCATCAAAGAAGGCATGTAGGTGTTAACAATCCCATCTAGAGGAGAGCCTGGCACCTGACCACAGTGTCTCTTCCTACCCAAGACAATGACTCTGTAAGTTACAAATGATCTAATGCGCCAAGGTTAATTTTCAATTTACACGGAAAGGTTAATATGACACTGTGACCCGTAAGCTGCATCTTTCCCTGAATACCTTATCATCTCACAGTGCCCGCTGTAGTCAGGACCAGGCTTTCTATATTTGGTGACTCACATCTGTTTATTATTTAGTTTATGCCTGGCTTCACAGTTCCTTTGAGTTAGGAGCTTATAATAAGATTAAGTTTAGCTTCTTACACCGAGCCCAGCACGCCATCCAAAAGGTTTAATCACCCAAAGATGACATCCATACCCAGCCAAGCAAACCAAGGGGCTGCATTTTCCACAACACAGAAACTTTAATTACCATCCCGTGTAAGCACCTTGGGATTGGGCAGCGTTCTTCTGCTAATGTAAAGGGAAACAAGTGACTGCAGAGGGGCAGCCTTGCAGCAGAACCGTGGTGCTCACAGTCACCCAGGTCGATTGGCTCCCTAACCGATAAATCCAGTTGCCAACTCCTAGGGGCAGACAGCCCATCCTCAGCAGCTCTCCAGCTCCAGGCTGAGCTTGGAACCCTGGTGCAGTTACCGGAGAGTTGTGTAGCAAAGGAGAGTTCCAGTGAACTCTCTTTCTCTCTGAAATAGACTGAGCTGTTCTTTTAGCACTAGTACCTGATGACAATTAAATACTGAGACAAAAGCAAAGAAGCTTTTGGCAGCTAGATTCTCTCTTCCTCCTACAGACTCAAACAATTGAAAGTACACACTTTGGGGACTGGGGATGAACCTCACTTGTAGAATATTTGCCCCACACCAATAAAATAAACCATCCTTTAGAAAAGCATGCGTGAGGATAGCATGCCAGCATGCACCTAAGAAATAAATAACACTATCAGATGTGTTTGTAAGTTTGAGGGGCTGTGGTCCTCTTTAGGGTTCAACTTGGATTCTTAGAGAGATTATTGATTCTAAGACTAGAGCAAAATTATACATAAGATGTGCCTGTAGCATCTCTGTATGTACAGAAAACAAGGCAGTGCTTAAATATGGAAAGTAGCATGAGGGGGGGTTAAACGGGTATAAAACAAGTACTCAGGAATCCATTGTGAGAAGTAAATGGCTGATTAAATAAATCACAGAGAGAGCACTGGGAACCCCCTCATGCAAATTCATAATTTATACAGGCAATTCACCCACAGGGGGTGGGGTATAACTCCCCTTGTGACAGTCTGTGTGCCTGAGAGCTTCCAGACCAAGAATACAGTTTTGTCTTTTTAGTCAGGGTCTCTCTCTATAACCCCAACTGTCCAAGAACTCAATCTGTGGACCAAGCTGGCTTCAAACTTAGCGATCCTCCTGCCTCTGCTTCCCAGATGCTGGGATTAAAGGTGTGTACCATCACAGCCAGCTGACCAGGAATACAGTGTTAAATGAAGAAATAAAAGGGAAATCTTCAGTGGAGACACATGACAAACACACACGGGCCACGTGACCAAGAGCAGCATTCTGGGATTCAAAACAAAGAAGACCTCAGGCAAACACAGAGGACTCCTGTAAAAGCATGGGTGCAGTGTGCTGTTTGCTCATTTTCCCAAGGAATCCAAAGTCACACGGTGTGCTTGCCCTGATGCAGACTACTAAGTGACTGTTCAGAGTGTGTAGAAAGGATGCTGTCATTTTCCATAGTCACTTTACAGCCATGGTTTAGGGGCTTCTCTAAATGGAGGGCTTTATACCTGGTATTTGATGCTGAATTCTATGTAAAGGGCACCAGGGTCACAGCGTATCACCAACATCTAGAGCTCAAAGTGTGGGTTTTCTAGTTCTTGTAGAACTAGGTGAAAGGCCTGGAAGTCAGGGTCCAATGCTTTAGACTGTGGCCTCTGCCTCCTCTTTCCCTGTTTCCTTTAGATGCTGTCATGAATGTAGGGGCAAAAGCAGGCATTTCTCAGCCCGCACTGTCTGGTTCTGGGTATCCAAGGCTATCAGTTAGTTGAGTCTATTTTATAAGGCAATTTTGTAAGCAACGAAATAACTTATGAGTAGGGTATCAACTACTCCTTGTGTGTATCTATATTAAATGGAATTAACTGCTGCTTGGCATTATAACAAGAAATAACCTCTGGGATATTTTTCTCTGAGATGTAAAATGATAACCTAGAAGTAAAAGGCTTCATATATTTCAAATGACTATTTTTATGACTACTGAGCTTTCTGAAAATTTTAATACATAATGTGACTATTGATAATAATTCAAAGGCAAGAATAATTAAAATGAGAATATACAAAAAATATATCAGTGAGAGCCTGAGTAATCCTCTATAGGCCATTTAGAAGTCACTAAACAGCTGTCACAGGCACCTCATCTGCACACTCACATTTCCCCAAGCTAAGTAACCAGTACAGGCAAGTGGGTCCCAGAGATATACCATACGGGAAGAAATAAAACACAGGGCAAGGTTTTATCAAACTCTTTCTCTATAATTCCATTATCTAGAAATTTCTGTGCCACTATTCTTGAAAAGCTTGGCAGAAATTTCTTTTCCTTTTCTTTTTCTATTTTTTTTTTTGATACTTTATTTACATTTCAAATGTTTCCCCCTTTCCAGATCTCCCCTTTGGAAATCCCCTATTCCTTCCCCCCTCCCCTTGCCTCTATGAGGGTATTCCCCACCCACCTAGCCCACTCTCATCTTCTCTCCTTGATATTCTCCTATACTAGGGCATCTAACACTCTCAGGCCCAAGGGCCTCTCCTCCCCCTGATGGCCAACAAGACCCTCCTCTGTCACATATCAGCACCATGGGTCCCTCCATGTGTATTCTTTGGTTGGTGATCCAGTCCCTGAGAGCATCAGGAGGTCAGGCCAGTTGACACTGTTGCTCCCCCCTTGCAAACTCCCTCGGCTCCTTCAGTTCCTTATCCAACTCTTCCATCTGGGACCTCAAGCTCAGCCCAATGGTTTCTGTGAAGTGACTCTTGGGTATTCCGAACTTTTGGGCTAATAACCACTTATCAGTGAGTACATACCATGTTCATTATTTTGTGACTGAGTTACCTTGCTCAGGATGATATTTTCAAGTTCCATCCATTTGTCTTCGAATTTCATGAAGTCATTGTTTTTAATAGCTGAGCAGTATTCTATTGTGTAAATGTACCACATTTTCTGTATCCATTCCTCTGTTGAGGGACATCTGGGTTGTTCCAGCTTCTGGCTATTATAAATATGGCTCCTATGAACACAGTAGAACATGTGTCTACATTACATGTTGGAGCATCTTCTGGGTATATGCTCAGGAGTGGAATAGCTGGATCCTCAGGTAGTATTATGTTCATTTTTCTGAGGGTTCACAAACTGATTTCCAGAGTGGTTGTACCAGCTTGCAATCCCACCAGCAATGGAGGAGTGTTCTCTTTCTCCACATCTTCACCAGCATCTGCTGTCACCTGAGTTTTTGATCTTAGCCATTCTACCTGGTGTGAGGTGGAATCTCAGGGTTGTTTTGATTTGCATTACCCTGATGACTAAGGATGTTGAACATTTCGTTAAGTGCTTCTCAGCCCAAGTTTCCTCAGTTGAGAATTTTCTATTTAGCTCTGTTCCCCAGTTTTTGATATCTCTGGAGTCTAACTTCTTGAGTTCTTTGTATATATTGGATATTAGCTCTTTATCGGACGTAGGATTGGTAAAGACCCTTTCCCAATCTGTTGGATGCCATTTTGTCCTATTTACAGTGTCCTTTGCCTTACAGAAGCTTTGTAATTTTATGAGGCCCCATTTGCTGATTCTGGATCTTAGAGCATAAGCCATTTGTGTTCTGTTCAGGAACTTTCCCCCTGTGCCCATGTGTTCAAGACTTTTCCCCACTTTCCCTTCTATTAGATTCAGTGTATCTGGTTTTATGTGGAGGTCCTCGATCCACTTGGACTTGAGCTTTGTACAGGGAGATAGGAATGGATCAATTCGCATTCTTCTACATGTGGTAGACCGTCAGTTAAACCAGCATCATTTGTTGTAAATGCTGTCTTTTTCTCATTGGATGGTTTAGCTCCTTTGTCAAACGTCAAGTGACCATAGGTGTGTGGGTACATTTCTGTGTCTTCAATTCTATTCCATTGATCTACCTGCCTGTCACTGTACCAATACCATGCTGTTTTTATCACTACTGCTCTGTAGTACAGCTTGAGGTCAGGGATGCTGATTCCCCCAGAAGTTCTTTTATTGTTGAGAATAGTTTTTGCTATCCTGGGTTTTTTGTTATTCCAAATGAATTTGAGAATTGCTCTTTTTAAGTCTATGAAGAATTGAGTTGGAAGTTTGATGGGGATCGCATTGAATCTATATATTGCTTTCGGCAGGATGGCCATTTTTACTATATTAATCCTGCCAATCCATGAGCATGGGAGGTCTTTCCATCTTCTGAGGTCTTCTTAGATTTCTTTCTTCAGAGACTTGAAGTTCTTGTCATACAGATCTTTCACTTGTTTGGTTAGAGTCACACCAAGATATTTTATATTGTTTGTGACTATTGTGAAGGGTGTCATTTCCCTAATTTCTTTCTCAGCCTGTTTATCCTTCGAGTATAGGAAGGCTACTGATTTGTTTGAGTTAATTTTATATCTGGCCACTTTCCTGAAGTTGTTTATCAGCTGTAGCAGTTCTCTGGTAGAGTTTTTCGGGTCACTTAAGTATACCATATCATCTGCAAATAGTGATATTTTGATTTCTTCCTTTCCAATTTGTATCCCTTTGACCTCCTTTTGTTGTCTAATTGCTCTAGCTAGAACTTCAAGGACTATATTGAATAGATAGGGAGAGAGAGGGCAGCCTTGTCTAGTTCCTGATTTTAGTGGGATTGCTTCCAGTTTCTCTCCATTTAGTTTGATGTTGGCCACTGGTTTGCTGTATATTGCTTTTATTATGTTTAGGTATGCTCCTTGAATTCCTGATCTTTCCAAGACTTTCATCATGAAGGGATGTTGCATTTTGTCAAATGCTTTTTCAGCATCTAATGAAATGACCATGCGGTTTTTCTCTTTGGGTTTGTTTATATAGTGGATTACATTGATGGATTTCCAGCTATTGAACCATCCCTGCATCTCTGGGATGAAGCCTACTTGATCATGGTGAATGATCCTTGTGATGTGTTCTCGGATTCGGTTTGCAAGCATTTTACTGAGTATTTTTGCATCGATATTCATAAGGGAAATTGGTCTGAAGTTTTCTTTCTTTGTTTGGGTCTTTGTGGGGTTTTGGTATCAGTGTAATTGTGGCCTCATAGAATGAATTGGGTAGCATTCCTTCTGTTTCTATTTTGTGGAATAGTTTGAAGAGTATTGGTATTAGGTCTTCTTTGAAGGTCTGATAGAATTCTGCACTGAACCCATCTGGTCCTGGGCTTTTTTTGGTTGGGAGACTTTTAATGACTGCCTCTATTTCTTTAGGAGTTATGGGAGTGTTTAGATGGTTTATGTGATCCTGACTTAACTTTAGTATTTGGTATCTGTCTAGAAAATTGTCCATTTCATCCAGATTCTCCAATCTTGTTGTGTACAGGCTTTTGTAGTAGGATCTGATGATTTTTTTAAAATTTCCTCAGAATCTGTTGTTATATCTCCCTTTTCATTTCTAATTTTGTTAATTTGGATACTGTGTCTGTGCCCTCTGGTTAGCCTGGCTAAGGGTTTGTCTATCTTGTTGATTTTCTCAAAGAACTAGCTCCTGGTTTTGTTGATTCTTTGTATACTTCTTGTTTCTACTTGGTTGATTTCAGCCCTTAATTTGATTATTTCCTGCCTTCTCCTCCTCTTGGGTGTATTAGCTTCTTTTTGTTCTGGAGCTTTTAGGTGTGCTGTTAAGCTGCTAGTATATGCTCTATCCAGTTTCTTTTTGGAGGCATTCAGAGCTATGAGTTTTCCTCTTAACACTGCTTTCATTGTGTCCCATTGGTTTGGGTATGTGGTACTTTCATTTTCATTACATTCTAGGAAGTCTTTAATTTTTTTCGTTATTTCTTCCTTGACCAAGTTATCATTGAGCAGAGCATTGTTCAGTTTCCATGTGTATGTGGGCTTTCTGTTGTTTTTGTTGCCATTGAAGACCAGCCTTAATCCGTAGTGATCTGATAGGAGGCATGGGATTATTTCAATCTTCTTGTATCTGTTGATGTTTGTTTTGTGTCCAATTATATGATCAATTTTGGAGAAGGTACCATGAAGTGCTGAGAAGAAGGTATATTCTTTTGATTTAGGATGAAGTGTTCTATAGATATCTGTTAAATCCATTTGGTTCATAACATCTGTTAGTTTCACTGTGTCTCTGTTTAGTTTTGTTTCCAAGATCTGTCCATTGATGAAAGAGGGGTGTTGAGGTCTCTTACTATTATTGTGCGAGGTGCAATGTGTGCTTGGAGCTTTAGTAGAGTTTCTTTTATGAATGTGGGTGCCCTTGCACTCGGAGCATAGATGTTCAGAATGGAGAGTTCTTCTTGGGAGATTTTTCCTTTGATGAGGATGAAGTGTCCTTCCTTATCTTTTTTGACAACTTCTGTTTGAAAGTTGATTTTTTCCAATATTAGAATGTCTACTTCTGCCTGTTTCTTGGGACCATTTGCCTGGAAAATTGTTTTCCAGCCCTTTACTCTGAGGTAGTGTTTGTCTTAAACATGGAGGTTCGTTTCCTGGATGCAGCAAAATGCTGGGTCCTGTTTATGGATCCAGTCTGTCAGTCTATGTCTATTTATTGGGGAATTGAGTCCATTGATGTTAAGAGATATTAAAGAATAGTGATTGTTGCTTCCTGTTATTTTTGATGTTTTATGTTTGTTTGATTATCTTTTTCTGAGTTTGTTGAAAGACTACTTTCTTGCTTTTTCTAGGGTGTAGTTTCCCTCCTTGAGTTGGAGTTTTCTATTATCCTTTGTAGAGCTGGGTTTATGGAAACATATTGTGTAAATTTGGTCTTGTCATAGAATATTTTGGTTTTACCATCTATGATAATTGAGAGTTTTGGTGGGTATAGCAGCCTGGACTGGCATTTGTGTTCTCTTAGAATCTGTATGAGATCTGCCCAGGATCTTTTAGCTTTCATAGTCTCTGGTGAGAAGTCTGGTGTAATTCTTATAGGTCTGCCTTTATATGTTACTTGCCCTTTTATCCTTACTGCTTTTAATATCCTTTCCTTATTTTGTTTATTTGGTGTTTTGACTATAATGTGACAGGAGGAATTTCTTTTCTGGTCCAATCTATTTGGAGTTCTGTATGCTTCTTGTATATTTATGTTCATCTCTTTCTTTAGGTTAGGGAAGTTTTCTTCTATAATTTTGTTGAAGATATTTACTGGTCCTTTAAGTTGGGAATCTTCACTCTCTTCTATACCTATTATCTTCAGGTTCTGTCTTCTCATTGTATCCTGGATTTCCTGGATGTTTTAGGTTATGAGCTTTTTGCATTTTGTGTTTTCTTTGACTGTTGTGTCAATTTTTTCTATGGTATCTTCTGCACCTGAGATTCTCCCTTCTATCTCTTGTATTCTGTTGGTGATGCTTGCATCTATGACTCCTGATCTCTTTCCTAGGTTTTCTAACTCCAGGGTTGTCTCCCTTTATAATTTATTGTTTCTATTCCTATTTATAGTTCCTGGATGGTTTTGTTCATTTCCCTCGTCTGTTTGACTGTGTTTTCCTGTAATTCTTTAAGGAATTTTTGTGTTTCCTCTTTAAGGGCTTCTAGTTGTTTACCTGTGTTCTCTTGTATTTCTTTAAGGGAGTTATTAATTTCCTTTTTAAAATCTTCTATCATCATCATGAGATGTGATTTTAAATCTGAGTCTTGCTTTTCTGGTGTGTTGGGGTATCCAGGGCTTGCTGTGGTGAGAGAGCTGGGTTCTGATGATGCCAAGTAGTCTTGGTTTCTGTTCCTTATGTTCTTACCCTTGCCTTTCACCATCTGGTTATCTCTAGTGCTAGCTGGTCTTATTTTCTCTGTGGCTTGTCCCTCCTGTAAGCCTCAGTGTCAATACTCCTTGAAGACCAGTTCTCTCTGAGAAGAATTTCGATTTGGAGAGCTGTGGTGCAGGGTCAGCTCCGGGGTGCAGACAGAAACCAGAAGGATCTTGTCCCCAGGTGTCCCTTGTTTCCTGTGTCCTGATGGGTCTGCAAGGATCCCTCTTGATTCAGTGAATCTGAACAGAAGTGCTGGTCTTGCCTGTGCTTGAAGGTGTGTTGGCACTCCTGGGATACCAGCTGTCTCCTGGCACTATTTGAGTATAAAGCCCTGTGTCACAGGATCTGCTCCCTGGCCACCGAAAGAAACCAGAAGACCACTCCTCAGTCCCTGTGTCCTGGAGATTCCAGGTGGGTCCCTCTGAACAGGCAGGCTTGCCCACACTCCTGGGAGTCTAGCTTTCTCCTGGCAGTATTTGGCTATGGAACCCTGGTAGCCCAGGCAGGGGTCTCCAGCCACAGATGGAAACCAGAATGCTCCTTCCCCTGGCAGTTCCGCAGTCCCTGTGTCCCCAGAAATTTCCTTTATTCTATTAGCAGTTATGCACACACAGCTGCCAGCTGTAACCCTCAGAGTACATATTTTACCATGTACTTTATAAATCATAATTTAATCATTGACATCTCTTCATTTTTGATTGTGGTTAGTACAATCATTGTTATAATTTAATAGAATTATTAACTTAAGATGCAATTTGATCATCTGGAAAAAGTGCTAATCAATATTCACAGACAGGCTATGCAGTATTTATTCTCTATTGGTCTTGAAGGTCACAGAGTGAAGGCTTTGTGTCACTGACAATGATTTGCTCCTCACAAATATATTGACAAAACACCACAATTAGTCTTGCTTCAATAGGCACACACAATAAAATGAATTAAAAAATACAACATTCCACATACATTAGTTCTTCTGTAAATCCAAATGCAATGCAACGAAGGACATATTGTTCCTTAATAATAGAACAATAATTCCTTAATTTTAGAATAAAATATTACTTGTGATTTGTCATTAATTCTAGATGATTCTTGCATATAAATGGCCGAGCAAGGCAAAGACAGCTGCATCTTGAAATTATATTTAAACAGAGAACTTACTAATGTGAATAAATGTAGCCATATAGGGGAAAGAATGCTACTACTGAAGAGCTAGTTTACAGGAATAAGCATTCATTAAAAAGCACCACAGCCAATCAATCCTTTGGTCTATAGTCAGCAGAGGTCATGCTATGCCTTGATCACTTGTGTTGATGACCTTTGCACTGAGCCTGAGTTTATGTTCTCTTGTGATTCCTATGACTTGAGTTTAGTGCTGGCTTTCTGCAACTACACTGAATTTTCATTCTGTGAAGGAATTTCTATGGAGCAGTTAACATTTGTTCAGCTTGAGTTTGCTATGCTAAGCCTGCAGACACAAATTACAGGCTAGCAGAACTTCCTTCTATCTTAGAGAAAATGAAATATCGATCACTTATCATAAGAACCAATGACCAGGGCATAAATAGGGTCTACCTCATACATACAAAGTCAGTTGTTTACTCTCTGACATCACTATCACTGTTAGACCGCCAAGTAGACACAAGCATGCGGTGGATGACACACCACTGCAAGTACACAAATAGTAAGTAATCTGTGCCTAAGAGGACCTTTAGGAATTACAAATTAATCCCCCAAGACTTCTACTATTTGTAGATTAACAGTTCAACTACATTAAAAGTGCTGGCATAGAAAAGATCCTCCTTTGATTCAGGAAAATAAATATCAAGGTGGCTTATACTACAAAGAACAGTAAATGGCCCCAATACTCAAAAAATGGAGGCACTCCGCAACTCACATTCATCCTAAGTATAAGATGAAACAGTGCTGTGAGCTGATGGAGATTATCACAGGGCAGTGTGATGCACAAAACGTGGGAACCTCTGATTTATAAATTCTCTGTAGAAATAACTGTTATAGCCAAGAATAAATAGGATTATAAGAATGTAGTTCTGATATAACTGTATAAAACTAGTTAAGTCTCTTAAATGATAACACTGCTTATTAACCATGGATATTGTGATAGGTCAACACTGAGGTTAAACAGAAAACATCAATTGAACCATTTCCCTAAATAAAGCTCCAGGGTGCAATATTCTGAGCACTTTATTCAATAAAAAATGCTTTTACAATGGTACTTTGGTGATTGGGAAACATTGCTATCATCTGTCAAGCTAACGGCAGCACAGTTCAATATGCCAAACAACAGGCTATCTGGATGCCTTTCCTGAGGCTCTGGGATCTGCACACATCACATCAGTACTACACTTTTAAAAATCATGATGAATCTCACTGTTTTCACTTTTAGATTTAAAATATGAGTTATAGATCTTTTTACATATTAATCATTCTGCCTTTAATCTCTGCAAAATTTCCATACAAGTAAAAAAACTTAAGTGTAAGGTTAACAGTTGCTTTGTTATAATTTGTTTAAGCTCTTAAAAGTCTTCAAATCAATGAGATATCTTTAATGGTAAATTCCTAATATTTAAGCATTAAGCCATGTAACAATTTACAATTTTGTATGTACTTCAAAAATTTATACTTCTTTTGGTAGGCAATAAAGTGAATATATAAGATAGTATATGTTTGAACTTCGAATAAGAATTTCTTTAGAAAACCTCTAGTCTAGGCATCCAAAACAGGAGGATAAAGAAATTCTTTCTCAACGTGTAATTGTATAGAATTGCTGAAGAGTTCTGGAATGCCACAGTAGCCAAAATCAGTGTCTAGGCCTTGCTGAGAAAAGGAACAGAAGCCCGTTTCTCCTTTCATAAAGCAGTATGGCTGTCTTACCTCTGTCTCAAAACCTTCTGAGAGCTAAGAAGAATAATTTATACGTCATACAGATATGACCTACATACCTGAAATTTCCAAATGGTTTAGGACTGTTGAATTGTGCATCCAGACTCCCTATAAGAACGCGCGCGCACATACACACACACACAGAAAGAGAGAGAGAGAGAGAGACATACACACACAGACACACCCTATTTTGACACATTGTAATTGTTTCAAAAGATGTGGTTAAGAGCTAATCAACCTAGTCTATGAAATACAGTGGGGCAATAGCGCAGGCCCACTAATTAAAGGAGTTTATACTACAGGTCCAGTTAAAAAGATGGAGATCATTTCCCTAGCTTGCCCTCTTTTACCAAAATGGGATTTTATTCTGATGCTTCTTACACATCACCAATAGTTCAGCTAATCCTGATTTTCACATTATATCAATATTTTTATTCCCTTTCTTTTGGGGGGAGGGGAGCTGGGATTTATCACTTTGTAGCTCTGGTTGGCCTTGAACTCACGATGTATACCAGGCTAGCCTCAAAACTCAGAGATCTCTCTGCCACTACCTCTTGAGAGCTGGATTAAGAATGTGTACCACAAGCCCAGATACTTGGTGTTTCTACAAAAGAGTTGTGGTGTGATTAGAATCTTAAATTCCTTGTCACCGTTTTATTATGTAGCAATAGGTGAATGTTTGAGAATGTGAAATGCAGCCTTGCAATCCAGAGGAATTAGACCCCATGTGAATTCTAAGGGTTTCAGACCACTTGTCCTACAAGCCCACTTTTAAACATCATACACATTCTTCTATTCCCTCCTCCTGTCTTGAGTTTGTCCTGGCTTGTTGTCTGCAGCTTTCCTCCGCAAGAATTCTACATTCTGGCCATCTACAATTTACCTGGGGTTTCTGCAGCAACTCACCCCTGAATACTGTGCCTTGCTTTCTCTGTGGCCATCTGCAGGGATCCTAACTTTGTCACATATCACCTAGCCTGACAGATTTTCTTTTGAGACTTAGAGGAAATCTTCATTACTCTGTAACTGTCACATTCTACATGCAGACAAAACTAGTACCAAGCAGACAATACCAAGGCCTACTTGCCATCTCAAACAGAATCTCAGACCATGGCTACTGAACCTTGTAATTCTCTGTAGCTGAACCCAGAAAACAGTGCTTTAGGTGGTCTGTAAGAGCAAGTCACCATGGTGGCTCTCTTTCTCAAGGGAAACTTTTCCGAATGAGTTCACAGCTTTAAGGCCTAGATCCTGTGGTGGTGGGATCTAGTTCCTGAGATGTCCTGTGGGGGTGGGGTCTAGTTCCTGAGAT
>JADRCH010000107.1:3657327-3678815 GCA_019843965.1 Rhynchomys soricoides | reverse complement strand
GGTGGGGTCTAGTTCCTGAGATGTTCTTAACACATCTTTCCCACTGTCCAGTGCATAGCTCCTGGCTGCTTTTAAACAATGCTAATCTCTTTAACAGCCATACCAACTTTGTCTAAAAGTTGCAAGAAGCTCTAATGGCCAGCCTGCATATGTTTCAAGCCCCCATCACTCTGCTTTATGCTTCTAATCCTTACTACAAACCTTCACAAGAACAGCCAGAGAGAGCCAGGCCAAAACGACTTGAAATTCTCTACTACATTAATCTATTGCATTATTCAAAGTCTCAGAACACAGGCAAAAACCACAGTTCTGTTTGTTTGTTTGTTTCCCAGAATGTGACATGAATATCTCTGGTTTCCAGCAGGGTCCTCACTCTCACATGAGTCCTCGGAGCCTGGCTCATTAGCCACATGACCTTTGGTATTTTCATCTCTGATCTTACACCAGAACTACCTATTAGGTCTGTCCACTGCTCATCAACAACATTGGGGTTCTATGCCTTTCTATTACTTCCAGAATCAGAACTTAATAGGCTCCCACCCGTGATGATTATGTACTTATATGATCTAATTTTGTAGGGTATTTGCAAAATCTAACTTGTTAACACTGTGTCTAAAGTTGGTTAGATTACATAACTGTCTAAAGTACTCTGAAGGGACAGATTAGATAAAGCTGTATAAACACACTCAGAATGACTGCATAAGAAGTGCAAGAAGTGGAAATTTTAATAATGAATCTTACCAAATCCCAACGGACCAAAGCTGGAAATGACTAAGTTAACACATTTAAGGGTTTTGTTTTTGTGGGTTTTTTTGTTTGTTTGTTTGTTTTTTTATCATTTCTGTAGGTTTCTCAATTATTTGTACTCCACATCTTTTAAAAGAACATTATATATATAATATATACTTCTTCCTACAGAACAACTGGAAATTTAATATATAAGCCCAATGACTCGTTGCAACATCAGGAAATCCTAGACAATGAAGTACAACAACAGTAATAAGTTCATTTGGGAAACCAATGTGATAGAGCCAGCTGATTTTTCTCCTTTTCTTCCAGTAAAAACTGTTGAATATAATGGTATAAAACTACAAGGCCAAAGTCTTTAAGAATCTTCCCTTAATGTCATAAGTAAATCTAGCCTGTAACAGTATGAATTTCAGAGGCCTAGTCTGTGGCTAACAAGGATCACGCAGACTAACTCTTAGGCATTGACATGGAAGGGTCAAAAGTGAGCCCTGAGAGGCATGGACTATGCCCAGGGGTCACACATACTAAAGTTAATGTCAGAATCCAGGGCATGGTTCAGTGTCCTTGCCTTAGAGAAGCAACCTTCAAGTCTGTAGACTCTAGGTGGAAACAGATCACACAGGCTTGCACTGTGAAGAATACCCTCCCCAAACAAGATGCTCAAAAGATGCAACTGACCTCATCAGGGCTGGAGGCCTGGTAGGTGCGGTTCTCATCACTAAAGTCTTGGTCTGCTTCAGCAAACTCAGTCTCTCCAGTGATGCCTGCCCGAGTCTCATACACAGGAGTGACATTATGACAAAGGGCGATGGCTTTCACTGCTTCATGTATTCTACTGCTGACACTCTTCTTAACTTTAGGCGTTGAGGACTGGCTTCTTCTCAGTGAAGCAGAGCTTGGGTTGTGCCCAGCTGGTTGGGAGTATACCTTTAAAACAGGGTACCATGCAACAAAGGCAGACAGAAAAAATGACCCACACAGAAGTTGCTGGCATGTTTTATGAACTAAAACAAGCTGTTTGAGACACGGACAGTGCTTTGATTCTCTTACACTGCACACAGGAATATAAATTCTTATTATTTTTGTCTCAGCAATGCAAAATGCTTGGCTCTTTTGAGACTGTCAAACACACCATATTTGTATTTGCTATGCTATTTAAAGCCCGACACACATATTTTCTTTTCCTCCTAAGTTCAATTAACTATTACTTCACTCCTTAAGATGAAGAACAAGGTAGAAGGTGAGCACACACTACACATAAACAACACCAAACAAAGCAGCCAGAACTCTTAAGCCTCTTCTCTGAATATGGGTTTCCCTGAAACCCACTGTGATGGTCTGGTTTGTAGTTAACAAAGATTAAATATAGCCAGGGAAAGCAAGCTTGTCAGATCTTAGTTCTGTCCATGGGAAGCAACTGCCCACGGAGCACTGTGTATCTGCATAATTCCCATCGGGTCTAGTAATGAGTGAGCAAGCTGTCACCACCCAGTGATGGGTTTCTATTACAAACCTCCTATCATGGTGGATGACAGAGGACACTTCCTAAATCCACAGGACAGACACATATTTTCTGGTTAACTTCAGAGACTCAGCACAGTAATCAAAGGAGACTAGGGTCAGAGCAACTGAGAGTCACTAAGTACGAGCCTCTCCCCACCAAGCACAGGGCTGCATGCAGAGGTATCTGCTCAGTGCTCAATTGTGCTACCCACAGCTGCATGGCAGCCTCCATCTGTACCAGCTTACAAGTTGCTTCAGCCATGGAGGAGCTCAGCCCTTCCCCTTCTGAATTATGTAATGCTCACTGATGCTTGTAAAATTTAATTTCACACAAATTCCATTAAAGAGTAAGCTTTCACCCAGCCAGTGCTTCCAGTGGGCAAAGATAATCAGGTTAAGAAAGATCTGTGCTACATTAAAGTGGGCTACAGACAGCCGTCATTACAGTAACAACATAAATAGGGACTAACACCAGTTCTACATAGTCTTACCAGTAAAGCCCACAGACATCCTTTAGTGAAAAAAAATCTTCAAATGCTCTTAGATATAAGTAAACATTAAATATCTGTTATATTTATATAATGCTTTTTTAACTCTTCCGCTTTTAATATGACCCTGATAAAATAGTTATAATAATCACATCATGGATACAGGGTAGTTCAAATGCCTCCTTAAAATATACAGGCTATTGTTACGGCCCTTGGATGCCTCTTGGAGGCTGCAGGTGGGTCCCTATTACTGAAGACACTACATCTTTAGGACACAAGACTCGAAAGTTTTGAGTTGGATTTAATTGGAAAGCTTCCTTCCTGCAGTGTAGCTTCCATAGTGAGTTCAGAAAGTACTCTGTGGGCTGCCAAGGGAGCATGGTACTGAGGTACCTGCCTCAGTCACTGAAAAGACGAAAAACAGAATACATTTGTTTTTTTAATGTGAGAAAGTTTTATTAAGTATAAAGAAAAACAGATTATTAGGAAACAGCAAAGCCAGTATTCTATTACCCTTAAAATACTCTTTACTAAACAATTTATTTTTAGAAATAGTTCATTAAAAAGAACAAATAAGTGGTTTGAGCTCATTATATTCGCCATGAATCTGCTGATATAGATATGCTAGTCATAGTTTCTTGATTGAGATACTAGAATTGATAGGAGGTTAATGATAAAAAGTAAAATAATCAAATGAACATATTTAGCTCACCCCTGTGGGTGCACTGTGAGAAGATGGCATTCAGAAGTACACTCACATACCTGCAAGTAGGAATTCAGGATGTGACTTTGGATTTCGTCCATAGTGTCTGTTCCATAGGAGACAGTACCCAGATGGAGCCGCTTAAATACCATTTCATTCTGAGTGAGCGTTCCTGTGAGAGGAAGATTAACAGCAGTGAGCACAGGCAGGGGGAGGAAGCTCTGTAGTTCCATAAAGAGGGCTGGTCACATCCTTGACTGTGGCCTGAGACATCTGTGAGGAGATGCAAAGTGCCTGCAGAACAGTCACTCTGACAGGGAGGCTTAGAAGTTTTTCTCCAAGCGTGCCATGTTAATAGTCTTTACCAATGGAAGGAGCTCTAGAGAAAAGAAACTCTTGAGTTTCTGTGCCTGGCTCACATCTGTGAACTGATACAATAGCGACCACAGCTCCTCTAACTAAGGCATAACTAGGAGGGTAAGTCACCACTGACCTGGTCACAGTACTGGGCTGGAGAATGACACTGCCTAGCCCCACACTAGTAAGGCTCAGTAGTCTTAAGACCTATTTCTGGAAAGTAATCATTATTGGTAGAAAGATAATACTCCAGATGTTTAACCTTCTTGTTTGCCAGGAGCCAGCCTGGCCTGGAATGGCTGCAGTGGGACACAGAGTTGGATGTAGAGGTAGCTTTAAAGATGTACGGCCTCTAACTGTACTGAATGCTTGCTGATAACTTCTAAAAAAAAAAAAAAAAATCTTAAAAACTTTCCTGCTTTTTCTGTTATTAAAAACTGCAGGCTTGGATGATTAACACCTGTGGCCTAGCAGTGGCGAACTAAGTAAAAAACTGAGTGCTATAGCTCCCTTCTCTGTCCAGGCAGCCAGAAGCCTTGCTGGCTAGGCTGCTTAACTCTTTGTGAACCAGACAGGAAGAAGAGAAAAAGAATTAAAATGTTTTATATAGGCAAATGTGCACAGACACACATACATTCATACACCTACACTTTGGCTGGGCCAAACCATTTGCTTCAATCAACTCCACAAGTATTCATGCATGCTTACATACATACACATTTACTTACATAGGTACGTACAAACAAAATATACATTTGAATAGATGGATGGATGGATAGACAGACAGATGGACAGCAGAGAGCCCCCCAAGCCAAACCATCCTACCAACAATTATGTTTCTTTTTTATCTAAGAAGGTTTTTTTTTTTTTAAACCTTCTTAGATAAAGTTCTTTTTTTAAATTCTTTTTTTGTTGTTGTTGTTGTTGTTTTTTACAAACAACACAAGAAACACAGGGTTTCTCTGTGTAGCCCTGGCTGTCCTGGAACTCACTCTGTAGACCAGACTGGCCTCGAACTCAGAAATCTGCCTGCCTCTGCCTCCCGAGTGCTGGGATTAAAGGCATGTGCCACCACTGCCTGGCAGATAAAAAGGACTTTGGAACATTACCTCAGAGATAAAATAGGAGTTCAGAAGGATGTTAATGTTAAGTTCAAAGCAGCGTTTCACTCCAAATGCTCAATAAATTCAAAGCAACAGCTTTCACATGGCCTGGCCTTATCATAGTGCACACCTGTGGCTGTATCCTTGGACTTGAAATGATTTTCCTTGAATGCAAATTTGTCCCAAGTCTGTATCTCCTTTAATGTAATTACAAAACCTCATTGTATTTCTTATCAGCAGCCTTTATTTACTATTATGAGGAGTGGGCATATTCTAATCTTGATTCTAACGTCCTTACATCTTTCTAGCAAAGCAACTGAGGTCATCTCTTAAAACTTTCTTCCTAAAATTATTTTAATCAAATCAGGAATTCTATAGGTTTATTAATTTATTTAAACAGATCAATTCATGAAAGTTCATCTTTATATTGATCTGCAGGAAACTGGATCCATAGAGTGAACTAAAGTCCAGGGATTATTATATTAATTTAATGTCAGGAAAGGTCTATCAGCTGCAAAAGCCAATCCTTAGATGAATGAAGTCTCTCTGGGTCTTGCCATTGAGCTCACCTATTGCAGACCACACAAAAAATGGTGGGCCATCTCCAGGAAGATCACCTGCTAGCTTTAGCCTATCCTAGATGGTTCCTGATACTCTTATGTCACCTGAAATGACAAGAAGGCTTGTGAAATAGGAGACAATTTTCATAGGTGAGTTTCTGAGAAGTCATTGGAATGTGCTATTTAACACTCGCTCCTCAAACCAGAGCAGAAGCTTTAAAATGACCATTAATAAAATAATAAAATAAAATAAAATAAATAAAATGACTGCCAATAAAGGTGAGCCACACATATCCCGTCTAATGCAAATACTCATGTACTGCGAGCATATGACTCATTCATCTGGTTTCACAGAGGGTAAAACAACAAAGGAATGTTCCCTTTTAGTAGGAACAAAGGTGCTGCCATCAAGGTGCTGTGTCTCGTCTCCACTGGGCTTTGGCACCGGATGTACAGTACATGTAGTAGGCTTCCCAACTGACAGACACAAGAGGTGAGAGGCATGACAAGCAATGACATAGCCATTTCCAGTCAAAGTTAGGCTTTTCCCACATCTGTATGCCTTTAATTTTCTTTGGCATACATGATATTGACAATACCTATCAATGACTAGTTAGGACTTACATTCAGAGTAAAATAGGTTATTGACTTGGAACTTTCCAGAAGAACACAGGATCTTCTTCACAACAGAGCAGCTTTTTATTTTTTGTTTTTTAGATGCTATTTTGACAAGCACTCTTATAATGACATACTTTATTAGAGCTTTACAAGCTTCTCAGGAGTAACCTTGGCTGTAACCCTTTGCATTGACCGTGTGCACCATACATCTTGAGTACACGGCTCCAACTTCAAGGAAGTAGAAATGAAACCAGTTATGCAAGATATAGTCTATGCCAGTCTTAAAGTGGAATTAACTTAAAATACATGGTTACATTAAATACCAAAGTCAGCAGTAACCCAGCTACCAAAGAAAACGAGGAGCTCTGTAGGTGGCATTTAACAAAGATGGAGAATCAGAATTCTAACACTCTGTAGTTAAAGGGAATGAAATGATATACTAATTGGTAAGTACAAAATTCATGAAGTATGTGTTCCCAGAATCTGCAATATTCTAAATGTTTTATATATGAACGATCTCTGCTTCAGATCACTTGATATAAATGACAAATTTTCTATAGACTTTTCTCCTTGATAACTTACAGTGTGCCAAGGAGATCAACTTTTTATTATGAGCAATTTTATATGCAAAGTTAAAAGAATACTACAACAAACACTGATATACATTAGACAAATAGTGAGGTCCTGTTTAAAACAACTTAAAATAGTTTTATCAGTTAATCAATTATACATTTTGATCCTATCCACCCTTTCTCCCCACCTCTTTCCAGTACAACCCCACACCCCTTCTCACCTAACTTTGTGTCCCTTTTCCTGCCCTTCTGTGCCACATCCCTTCACTCCACCCCAGGCAGCATGAAGGCCAATTTGGAGTAGCCAAGTATTTTTAGATGTGTGGCCTTCCAGTGGAATGTGGTTGATTTATCATAGAAAGGCCGGCCCTTCCTTTCCCAGAAGCCAACAACTACCAAGAACTCCTCCAGTGAGGGTGGAACATCATGCCCAACTCCCAGACTCTAAACTTTCTGCAATCGTGTGCAAGCACTAAAAGATCTGTGAGGAAATCACAGGGCCTCCTTTTGCTCTTGTTGCCATGGCTTGGAGCTGAGGTGCTCTGCTCTGAGGGTTAGTGTGGTCTCCCTGGGTCCACAGCCCAGCTGTGCTGCTGATGTGCAGCTTGGCATTCTTCAGCCTTCTTTCCCTCGAAAGCCAGCAAGTTTAACACGGGAACGCACTAAATTCCCTTTACAAACTGCTCCGTACTCATAATGAACTCTTACTTTTATCTCAGATCTTTGTTAACTGTATTATAGGGACACAGTGGTCACCCTTAGGAGGCTTGACTGATAAGCAAGACCCTCACCACTGCCTCCTCACAGTGAAATGCCATCAAACGTGACCCATGGATGTACAATGTCCCAAACAGGTAGAAGCGATTGCCAACGGGACCTCTACACGGTGCTACCAGACCCCCCTCTCCGCCCCCTTCTTCTTTGCTCTCTGTGTTGAGTAATCCTGAAGCCTCTCAGGTCTGCTCAAGAACACATGCAGCACAACTCTTCCTTCTCCCATCTGGATTTAGGAAATCCTTGGCACAGCCCTCCTCATCCTAATTCGAGAACCTCCTGCGGGTATTCTTAAACTCAAGGTCTAATGTTTTCTAATTGATTTCCCACCTGTGCTGTATTTCCAAAATAAAAATCTCTTCATAGCACTCTCGTGATTAAAAGTAACCAGTAACTTGATAAGGTTTACCCTTTTAAATATAAACTGCTCAGAATAAACAGAATTTTCATGATGCAGTCTGGAGCTACTTTCTTCACACAGTTTGACAGTCCTAATTGTTACCTTCGTCAGCAAGGGGCCAAAGCCCCTCACCGCCCACATTCCCACAAACTTCAAAGATATCAGGAACTGCTTATCTGGCAAACATTCATTACAAGGCACCAGCAAACCCAGGGTTAATGTAGTCGCCAGCTTGGGTCCAAACACCTGTAACCTGCACACACTGCTCTCAACACTCCAAACCTTTGCCGTGAACAGTGCGTGTGTGGGGCGCAGGGGGGTGAAGCTTCCTGTAGGATAATGTATGAAGCCCCCACACAAAGCATGGTAGTGTGGAATTCTTTCCTCAAAATCCTATAGCTAAGAGAGAGGCAGGAAACAACCTTATTTCCAAATGCACGGAAGGAAAGGGAAGAGAGAAAACACTGAGAGAGGCTGGGTACCCCAGTGAGACCGCCAGTGTGATGTGGAGAGGAACTCCCCCAGGGGTGAGTACGAGCATGGCTAGAACTGTGGGCACACTGATGCTCCCTGAAGGCAGAGCGAAGGGACAGGGTCTATGAGAGGCCAAGAGGGGACAGGGAAGGTGTGTCCTGTCAAGAGGACACTAAACAGGAGGACACAGTGAGGAGGAAAGGCTGTGTCCTGTCATGGATAGTATAAAGAGGAGAGCCTGTGTCACATTAGGGTTTTAGGTCAGGTGTGGAGGACACTGTACAGAGGAAAACCTCTCTCCATCAGGGTGACACAGATGAGCCTGATCTACCTGACAAGGCTCTCCTTCTCACAGTACCCTCCTCTTGTGACACAGAGTCTCTTCTCACGGTCTCCACACTGAGAAGACTACCTGCTTTCTCTTCTGGAGTATACCTATCCCATCTTCTACCACTGGCTACCTCTTATGTATCAAACCAGGGATCAGGGGCTGGCATGGCACCTCTGTGGAAAGCCCAGTCGTGCACATGTGGAGTGGGGTGTGCTCCTTTAAGGTTTCAGAAATGCAAGATTACTTATGTAACTCCACCCCGTGGGGCCTCTGACTTGTGTTTCTCTTGCTGCTTTTCAACTCAGTGTCCATGGTGTCCAGGTCAATGACCGTTCCTTCCTGGTCAAAATATCATGAGTCAGGATTCGTTTAAATATTGCATGACAGCATGTGCTATTAAATAAATGTTAAAAAAACCCAAAAAACTCCCAAGTGATAAGAATTTTAAAATTACTTACTAATCACACAGACCCGCATGCACACACACACACACACACACACACACGCACACAGAAGCACATGCACACGCACACATATGGGTGTCTGCCACAGTGAAACTGCTCCTTAAGCCATGCTAGTCTCCAACTCTTGATCCTCTTGCCTCAGCCTTTGCAATGCTGGGATTACAAGTATGTGCCACTGTCCCCTGCTCGGTACTGCCCACCACGTGTTGGGTATCAAACCTTGGGCCTTGAACATGTAAGGAAGCACGGTATCACTTGATTACACTCCCAGCATGGAGTCTCTGTATTATCTCAATGTCACCCCCATATCCCAGTTCTTAACCTGGAGTAAAAAAGCTGCTGCTGAAGAGAGCAGTTCAATTTAAACTGAAAACTGACAGATACGCTGTGGTCCACAACTTTAATTTCAGCATTCAAAATGCTCAGCATACCTGCAGAGCTAGGTAGATCTCTTTGAGTTCCAGGCTAGCCTCGTCTACAGAGTTCCAAGCCAACCAGGGATATGTAGTAAGACCCCGTCTCAAACAAAACAAAACAAAAGTGACCGAACAAAAGCCTAAGGACTAACAACGCATGGAGGAAGGAGTAGAGGACACTCTCTATTTCAATCGGGTATCGTTCACTTTTTTTTTTCTCCCAGAGATTTCTGGCAAAGGAAAACCTAGCATTTCAAATTCATCAGGTGCACGATGATATCAGCTGCTTTCCAAAACAAAGACATATCATTACCATCATTCCATTTAGACTATTTCTGGAGTAAATTTAGGGTTTGAACATGGCTCCTATTTGAATACATCACTGTAGTCATCCATTCAGCCTATGATACAGCATTTCCAATCTACGTTTCCCAAGTTCAACGACGTTATCTACTGCATTTTGCTTCTGAGCATCTTTGGAGAAATCTCAAGAGTAATTCCACACATGCACAAAGCCCGTGACAAAAAGAGAACCCAGAAGACACTAACATATTAAACATATTGTTGCACAGTATGCTCGGTTGAAATGATGTAAAAGATAACTGAAGCCTGGGTTATAGCTATCTTCCCCTTCTCCTAGATATAATAAAGCTCTGTGTTTACATTTCTTCCCTGTTCTAGCCCAGCTACCTCACTTGTAAGCTTCCTGCCTGAGTCTCCTGAGAGTCGGCATATGTCATCACACCTATCGCAGAGTTCAGATTATTAAGACTTGCATTCAGTTGTTTATTTGGAGCCAGGGAGGATGTCATGAAGTCAGAGAAAGTTCGTAAGACAGGACAATTAAAAGATTACATTATATTTAGGAATAGCATCCCTTCTGAGTAAACTTCATACAGGATGAGGCAGGGTTCACTTTCAGTTGTGCATATAGACATCCACCTCTCCCATCCAAGTTTTGGGGCAGTCTGCTCCTTTTGCAGAGTACCATCTGGATACCCTTATTAGCAAGCGGCTGACTCCACGTTAGAGCTTAACGTGGCACACTGTGCGTCAGTTCTTTGCTCTGCCACTCGACCCTACTGAGAGCAGTTCTGTGGTCAGTTATGAAATGAGAATGTCCCAGTCTTTCTAACTTCCTTCTTTAAGACTATTTTAGTTTACTGGTCCCTCCTAATATATCCATATAGACTTTTAGATGAACTGCCAAGTACTGAAAAAGATAAGTAGGGTGGGATTTAAACAGGTATTTAGAATTTGTAAATTAATTTAAGGAATTTGGTTGGCATATTTACAATAAGTATATTAATTTTTGATACTATTCTAAATGAAATTGCTTCCTAATTCAACTTTGGGATAGCTTATTGCTAGTATATAAAAGTACAATTTGTTCTTATGACTTTGTTTTACATACTTTGGCTGTTAGGTTTCTAAGGGATCCATAGGATCTACGTAAGACTGAACTATATTAAGCAGACACTCTTACTTGCCCCTACAGTATAGATGGATGCCATTTCTTTTTCATGTCTATTTTGCTTTGGCTAAATGTCTAAATACTTTTAGCAGAATTATCTATAATAAGCAAAAAGGGAGAAGTAACCCAAATGCCCATTTATTCATAGGTAGATAAATAAAATGTAGCATGTACATACGATGGACTAGTATTTATCAGAAAAACAGAATGAAGCACTCCCTGTACCCTGGAAATTAACTTTGAAAATATTCTATTAAATGAAGCTCAACGCACAGAGCCCATGTGTTCTATATCATCCAGATGATGCCTACTAGGCAAATCCACAGGGCCAGGGTTTCCTGGGACTATGAGTGGAGAAGGTACTGAGTGAGGAGTGACTGTCAGTGCTTGTAAGCACTTGCCTTGGGGAGGGGTGGTAATGAGAAATGTCTAAACTGCAACTGTGGTAAGCACTATATAAAAGCTACACAAAATGCTGTGCATGTGGGAAAAAGCCTGAGTTCTTCATTTAACTCCAGCTCCCACGTAACAACTGTATATCTAAAGTGTCTCAGCTGTAACAAACAATGTCTGAATCAGTACAAAACTGACATATCCAAACCACTGACTAGCACTGCCCACCAGATCAAAAACGGAAGTGTCTCTGATAGTCCAGTATTCTAGATTAGCACATCATACCTGGCTGGGTCCTAGGACCCGGGCTGTGCGTGCAGACAGGGGGATGTAGTCTTCACACAGCCAGCGGGATCCTGAGAAGGTTGCTGAAGGCTTCAGGGTTGCATTTTGTCTCCTCCTCATCCATATTCTCTCTACACTGTCAGTCACAGGCGGAGGGCAGCGATGCGTTCTTCCTGCCTCACCTCTACAATTCTCATAACTCAGTCACTTGGTGATTTCTAGGCACTTTGTCATCTTAATATGACAGAAACCAATGAGCTCCAAACTGGAAACTGTTAATAAGGAGGTGCTGGCTTGAAACCAGATGGTAAAGGAGCCACCACATCAAAGAGAGTGACATTGAGTTATTTATGATACTCAGGTCCTGTGACAACAGGTTTTCTTGTGATTTCTAAGAAAAAAAAAATATAGTAGTTTTCTCTAAAGCAGAGGCTTTCTGGACTGCAGTGAGCCTGGCAGGCAAGGAGGAAATGGAGTTTTAGGAAAACTGTCCTGTGGGCATCATTTTCATGGTGGCAGCAGATGCCGTCCACGCTGGGAAGCAGATGGGAAGGAAGCCCTTGATCAGAGCCACTGGGCTGCAAGTTGTCGGCACATCAAGATTGAGCTGAGCTATAATACATGGACAGACAGGTGGTTTTAACAGACAAACAGAAGAAGCCACCTGCAGTGAACAGAGATAAGCTCATCCCGGGACTACAGGATTTCTTGTGAAAATTAGAGCAAGGCAAAGGCATGACCATGAGTGATCACTGGTTGGAGCAAAACAAATGAGTAAACGAAAAAGCTCTCAAATGATGAGTGACTCTCTAAACTTTAACATCAGCATTGGTCATTAGAACATACTGTTGGGTTGGATAATACCCAACCCACATACATAATCACCACACTCAGGAGGCTGAGGCAGGGGTATGAGTTCAAGGGCAGCCTAAGCTAAGTAGTAAGTTTTCTCAAAACTACCAGGACTGGAGAAACAGCTCAGTTAGTAAAGTACGTTACTCACAAGCATAAGGTCTAATCTCTAAAACCTGCCTTTTTTTTCCCTAAATAATTGGCTAGGCATGGTGGTACATGCCATTAATCCCAACACTCAGTAGCAGAGGAAGGCAGGTGTCTGTGAGTTTGAAGGCAGCTAGGTCTTTATAGAGAGTTTCAGGCCAGCCAGGGTGACATAGTGAGACACTGTCTCAAAAGTCAAACCAAACCAAATTGGGCATGGCGGTACACATGTACCTGTAATCCCAGTGATGAAAAGTTGGAGACATGCAGATTCCTGAGGTTCAATGGCCATCCAGGCTAGCTTATCTGGAAGTTCCAGGTAAGTGAAGAGACCCTGTCTCAAAGAGCAAAGTGGGAAGCACCTGAAGAACAACACAACACCTAAGCTTGTCTCTGGCTACCATGCATACACGTATGAACATTCATGCAAATCTATGCATACACATATACAAATCAATCAACTGCGCGCGTGCGCGCACTCGTGTATACACACACACACACACACACACACACACACTACTTGATGTAGAATCAATCTATTTTCCCTGTATATCAGGCCTTTTCCAAAGATTCTGACTCCTGGCACTTGTGTTAGTGTCTCAATCAGTGTAAACACCCGAAATGTTAATTGTACCACTCATATCCACGTGCTTAGTGAATGACTGTCCTAGTAAGACAGCAAATGTTTGCTGTAAAGGACTACTGTGGCTACTATCACCATGGTGGGAAGACCGTACGGCCTTTAATGTGCTGGTTTACAGCACATTAAAAATTTATTCTAAATCTTACTTTCAAGATCTGTAACACTAACTAGCACACACATCATTTTTTTGCTGGATTTAAAAATTATGAAAATAGCATTTCCCTCCTGATGATACTGTCCTATGAGATGCATACCATTCAAATCTGAACATGACATTTTGGGTAATGGATACTATAATTAAACATAGGTCCAAAAAATCCTGCTGTTTTACTGGGTACTTCTAGTAATGGTTTTGTTCTACATGAAGACAAAATCTTCCTACCAAAGGAATTAATGTATTACTTTAATAGGCTGCACCATGAGTTAAGTTTTAAAATTTATGAGTTCACTGCAGCATTGTTCTTTAAACAATGGCATTGTCAGACGCAACCAGTGAGAAGATTGAAGTTCTCCCGGCAGATTAAGTACACATTATCCGTCCTCCTGTTTCAGCATCATTTGTTCATTTATCACATAGTGTCTAGTATCCCTGGTCAGTGTCAATATGCTCTGCATCCTTGCAGCTAACAGATGTCGACTCTTGTCGAATGAATTACTTTATGTTTCACGCGCTGCTGGCCGCAGATGTGTCACTATAGCAACATCATTAATTTCAGATCTTACCGGAAACGTGCACTCCAATCAAACCTAATTATACCACATTGCTTTCTTGTCCACAAGAAGGAAACTATAATGCAATTATTGGGACACTTCATTTTCTGTTCTGCTGTGGCAAATGAGAGAGCCACTGTGATGGACGCTTCTTGTCAAAAAGCTTATTGATGAAGCACAAACCCAATTTACAATCATAGAAGGACCACCTTACAATTATGTTAGTAACGTAAGGCTCCTCAGATGCCAGCTCACACTGGAGCATCTCAGCAGGAATTAGCCCCTATAAGATGTCTGAAAAGTGCCTGGCCCCAGTGCTGTGCTTCTGATCTCCAAAACCAGAGCTGTTCACGCCAACAATTATCCACTTCTGAGGACAGGCGGTGTCAGCAGCTCACACCTGATCCGCTTCCGGCACATATGCTCCAGGGAACACACATATTTGCAGAAAACAGAGCCATTGTTTTTGTGAATAAAACAGAGAAGATGAGCTAGAACTAGCAAGTCACATCCTGGAATATAATGCTAGCTAGGTCAATGCCAAGCGTGCACTGTCTCAGCAGGACACAAAAGGGGCACAGGGGCAAGGTGGGCCCTGCTAGACTTACCCAGACTTCTAGTTGTGCTTTCCTACTGTCTTTGTCCCGAGAGCTGTCCAACAAGTGGCCTCTGAACTGGCTAGGCTGACAACTCTCACTCGGCAGAGCTAAGATGTGTCTGAGATCACAATTGGAGGTGTCTCCACTCTCTTCACCTGACTCTGGGAAACGCGTACGCTTTTGTAAGACCGGGGGTGGGGGGGGTGGGGGGTGGGGGGACTGAAGTGCCACTTAGCTGCTGAAAAGCATCGTGGTTCTCTGTTACCCATCAGCCTATGTTTAGTCAGTGTGGCCTTCATGAGAGGCCACGGCACATCTACCACTCTGAGAACCGGTGGAATCCTCAGGAAGCGGGGATGCAGAGCTCACCACCGCCACCACCACCTCAGCTCCCAGCAAGACAGCTCAAAATCCCGAGAACAGCTAATGAGAACAGTTCCTGGGAGACAGCTTCAGGGAGAGACTACAGGTGAAAATGCAGCCAGAGCATTCCATTTCTAAACAAAATGGACAGACAATTGAAAAACTCAGCCAATGATGGCATTTTCTTTGGGAGCTCTTACTCTGACAGACATTTTTTAGAGAAGCAGTGGTGAGCAGGCATGGTGGCTCATCTGTAGTCCCTGTACTGAGGAGGAGGAGAAGGAGGAGGAGGAGGAGGAGGAGGAGGAGGAGGAGGAGGAGGAGGAGGAGGAGGAGGAATCAAAGTCGGCCTACGATACATAGTAAGTTTTAGGTGAGCCTGGGAAGCAGAGGAAGAACCTTTCTCAACAAATAAGCAAACAAATGAGAAGCCACAATAAGCTCCTCAGTATATTCTATAGAGTTCTGCTGGGATTCTTAATCTCATGCCAGTGTAAAAAATAGACTCTCATGGACCATTTTCAATGTGAAGCCAGTTTGTAGGCATTAATCCCCTCCCTCCTTTGCTGGAGCCTGCTTGTCTCAGGGCTTTGGGAGCTGGGAGTTGCACTTGGCTGAGCCTAGGATGGAACAGGGAGATAGTAGGAGTCTCAGGCTCCAACTGTTCACTGAGTGAGAAGCCTCTGAGCCCTCAGCCAGTGTGAGCAGGAGCTGAGGGGTGGTGGTGGTGCATTTGAAGCCATTGCTGCTAGGTCAATGCTTCATCCACTTTTTGCTTTTCCTCTATATGGCTCCCATTCTGCAGAATTATATATTCAACACTGCTTCCTGTTCTCTAGCCTTTTGGATTTGTTATTATCTTATGCCCAGCACTAAGACTGCTTGTGTCTGAGATGCCCTGTTTAGCTTTAAAAAGAGCACCAAGTGGAGGGAGCTTTGGAATTCAGGATCCTTCCTTCCCTGCCATCTTACCCTGATGACCTGAAATTTCATGACAGAAAATGAGGAGCTGTAACTAAGAATCTCATCTTTATTTTTTAAAAAAGGAAATCAGCATTTTAAGGAGGACTGATGTCACTAAACATTTACACATTATCAACAGCAAGTGGCTAAAGACAGACATTGGAAGAACTTGTTTGGGAAGGTAGCTGGCTGGCATGGGCCTCTGGACCCATACAGCTCAAAGCCTCCCAATGTCCACCCTATGGAGCATCTGAGACCTGGCCTCCTGAGTTGTAGCCAGTCTCTCCAACCTTCCCTCTGACTTCCACAGAGAGTCTGGCACCACTGGTGGTAGTCAAGTGACTTTTGCAAAACAATCAGGAAGAAAAGCTCTTGAGGGAAGCAGAAGACATGCATTCCCCTACCCATCAAGTGAGAAGCTTCCCATCGACCCATGAGGTCAGAGGAAAGGCTGGCAGGAGAGAGCAGTCAGGGCCAAGCCCATAGCTGGCAGGCTGGAGCACTGCAGAACACTGCCCTCTGCTTTGTACTAAGCTCTGGCGTACTTCGTCCAAGGGTAAGCCTCTGGGAATTAGAAAGGTCAAATGCTGTGTAAAACATATTCTCCATCTACAAGGAATAAAACCACAGTAATTACACTATGTCAGTGAACATCATTCTGTAAGATTTTCTGCTTTTGATATTTGTAAGCACAATGGAATTTTCTATATTGGCTTTGCTAAAATGACCTACAATTCTATACTAATCTATACACTTACTAGGTTTTCTGTGTCTGCTACTTGCTACTAAGCACTTCCCTGTCCTCCCCCAAACCTCTCCTTTTTGGTAGTACCAGGGATTGAACCTAGGGCCTTGCCTATGATAGACAAGCCCTCTACCACTGAGCTACAGCTCCAGTCATGTTTTAACTCTTATCTTACGACAGAGTCTTACTAAGATGCTCAGGTTGCCTTTCTATCTACTCTGTAGTCCAGGAAGGCCTTGAATTTGCAGTCAATCCTCCTGCCTCAACACCCACCCTTCCACTAAGATCTAGGATTATATTCTTCTTTTCTTAACCTTTGACCCTTTCCTTGCTTTCTGACATGAGCTGGTCTTGGAGAGAAGCTTTAAATATCTTCCTGCTAAGTGAAATTTTAGGTAGGGAATACCCTTTTTTAGACTGAAGACAGTCCATCTTCACCTCCAGTTTGCTAGTGAACTTCATATTGACAGGTACTAAACTGAAACTCACCAAGTGCTTTACTGGACGGGGGGGAATCCCCGAGTGTGTTTCTTATGGTAGTGCTGTAATTTTTAGTGATAGATTTCTGAATTTAAACAAGCCATGAGGCCCTAGAGCGCTACATTAGATTTTCATTGATTACAGGCTTCAGACGGCACAGTCAAGGGCATCTCAATGTATTCCAGTTTTATAATGAGCTCATGGCTAGGCGGTGACTTCTAACAAATGCCTTTCACCTGTTATGATTCACCTACTATTGTATACTTCATTGTGCTTTTCTCCTTAACTTGTGCACAGAGTTTTAAATATTAAACATAACTAGCTTTGGCACATTATTTAGGACTTTTAGATTGGTATGCAACAGATGTCAATACTTTTTCTTTTCTGGTTTTGCTCCCTCCTTACCTTGTTGTGGCTTCAATTTTCTATCAATAAATGATCCTATCTACTTTCTTTTCTTCAAATAAGTGAGTTTACAAAGTATGCCTTGAAAGGGTGATAAAAATTCCCTTAAAATTATTTGGGGCTGGTGTTAGGAGAGCTTTTGGAAATGAGTTTTAATAGTTTTAGGATGGGGTGGGTGAGATGACTCAGCAGGTCGAGGCACTTGCTGCCAAACACAGTGCCCTGAGTTCAATCCCCAGAACCCATAGAGAGGAAGGAGAAAAATGATCCCTTCAAGTTGTCCTCCGATGGTTCTCCATGACGTAAGGAGGCACATACATGTACTACCACCCACACAAAATAAGTGTGAGAATTAACAAGCTTTCAGGTGCTAATCTATTTCTTATGGTCTGATTTAATGGCTTATATTTCCTTGAGAACTGTTCTATTGGTCGCATTTTAAGCTACTGACAATAATCAATATTCTCTTACGATTTATTTTAAATATCATGATTGTAGCTTTGCTCTATATGCTTGTCTGTTTTTGATTTTTTTCCAATTTTACGTTCAAGTTACATTTATTTTATAAAGTCTTTCTAAAAGACTGCCCAGCTAGACTGTGCTCCCTGTTTTATCTTTACAACTGTAGTTACTTTTTAAGAAGGGGTCTTGCTATGTTGTCCAGGCTGTCTTTGAACTCAGACTCAAGAAACTCTCCTCCTCAGCTGTCCAAGCAGCTGGGACTACAGATGTGCAGCACCATACTCTATTGGCTTTTGGATACCATGCCTCTGATTTCTGTCCATTTTTTAAAAATTGGGTTAATTTGTTTATTTACATTTCATATGTTATCCCCCCCTCCCAGTTTCCCTCCCAACATCCCCCATTCCACCCTCCTCCCCTGCCTCCATGAGGGTCCTCCCCCACGCCCCCACCCACCCCCACCCCACCACCCTATCATTCTCCTATGCTGGGGCATCATGCCTTCCCAGGACCAAAGGCCTCTCCTCCCACTGATGGCCGACAAGGCCATCCTCTGCTACTTTTGCAGCTGGAGCCATGGGTCCCTCCATGTGTATTCTTTGGTTGGTGGTTTAGTCCCCGGGAACTCTGGTTGGTTGATATTGTTGTTCCTCCCATGGGGTTGCAAACCCCTTCAGCTCCTTCTGTCCTTCCCCCAACTCCTCCAATGGGGTTCCTGTGCTCAGTCCAATGGTTGGCTGTAAACATCCACATCTGTATCCATAAGGCTCTCACAGAGCCTCTTAGGAGACATCTACATCTAGTTCTAATCAGCAAGCACTTCCTGGCATCAGCAAGTATCTGGGTTTGGAGGCTGATGGGTCCCCAGGTGGGGCAGTCCCTGGATGGCCCCTCCCTCAGCCCTGCTCCACTCCTTGTCCCTACACTTCCCCTAGACAGGAGCAATTCTAGGTTGGATCTCCTATGTCTTTGATTTTCACTGCTCTTAAGATTAATCTTTACTCTTCTTTTTGAGTCAGGGTTTTTCTATGTAGTCCTAGATGTCTGGAATTCACTGTACAGATCAGGATGGCCACAAACTCACAGAGACCTGCCTGTCTCTGCCTCAGAGTGCTGGAACTAAAGGTATACATTACAATGCTCAGTCTCCTCTTTTCTTGAAAAAACAGAAGTTCCCTGAACATCCTGCAGGCGAAGATAGCAAGTGATTCCATTTGCTATTTCTATTGAACTCCTGATTTTTTCCTATTTCTGATGTTTAGCAAAGATAGCAGTGATTCTACTTGCTACTTGCACTGTGTTCCTAACTTCTACCATTTCTGCTGTTTTACTGTGAGTAGGTACGCCCATTGCCTGGAGTTCACTGAGATTGCCTAAGTTTCCCACACACTCTACATGAGAACATGTGTTCTCTGGATGGCAGACACAGAAGCCAGTCTATCCCGGGAGATCAGGGCTATTTGCATTTTCATTTGACTGACCACTTGGATATCTGCTTGGATGGTCAACTCCTTAAGGTGGTGCTGAAATCTCCTTCTGTGGCAGCAGATACCATCAGTTTCTCCTGCATCTATATTTATCCCTTTGTGCTTACACACTGGGGCTTTTAAAGTGCATCTAAAACTCAGCCTTCTATTAGGAGCCTGTCCTGCTTTCTGAAACAGTGCTTCTTAGAGTCTATACTGTTGGATATTCAGGTAGAAGCCAGTTTCCTTTCAATTCCTAGTTAGTTCCATGATTATTTTCCTTTCATGTTTTGTCTTTTTTTTTTTTTTTAAAAGCATGATTGGTTATTTTTGTTTAAGGATTAAGTGGTTTAATTGTTTGCTCTAACACTCTGAGGACCAACAAACATTATGGACTTCGTTTTTACTTGTGTCTCTTAGTCCTTCATCACTGGAATTTGAAATCTCTCACGCATGCACATCTATCCTTTGTCCTCACTGCTGGTTGGGGCTCTGGACAGTATGAACACCCCACACTTATCTATTTATTTTTAAAATTAATTTTTGAGACAGCGTTTTACTTTGTAGCCCAGGCTGGCCTTCAACTCCCATGTCTCCTGGTGCCTCTTTGTTGCAGTACCAGTGGCCCTAGACTCTACTTTAACAAAGTTTGGTTTGTGTGTATTCTACCTAGGCAGCTTTGCTTTAGTTAACTGAAGCAACCAACTGAAGAGGGAGTTCTTATACTCCCTCTTCCCCTTAGGGCACACAGACATTTCTTCTGGGAGGGGAAAAGTAGAAGAATAACTACTGATAAGCTCAACACATACTTTTTGATGAGACAGCCAAAATTCATTCATAATGTGGTATATACCATCCCAGCCCAAAGCAAGTAAGAACTTCTACTTTATCTTGTGCTTACTAAACTGAGAAACCCTGGTTACAGGCATCATACCTATTAATTGAATTTGGTCTTCTTTAAGGGTTTCAGGTTTTAAAAATTATATAGATTTGTGTCTTGTGAACTTTGTTTGAACTTAATCCTGACTACTTTTTACCATCTGGGGGCATTCTCATTGTTTTTTCACTAAATGCCCTAACTGCTGTTCAGACACAGGACACACATTAAACTAAACTAAACTCTCTTAAGGACTAAAAATTCTCTAGAAGATTCTTCCCAGCTCTGTGGGTTTTTTGCTCATATTCTGATTTGACTCTGCAGATTCTGGTCTTAGTGTCTCTATCAGCAGGAGAAAGCAGCTCACAGCAATGGGTACTTCTACCTGGTATGGCAGTGCACATATGTTCAGCAGCTGATTCTGATGGCCACCTGTCTGTACAGGCATACTGGCTATGTAGTAGCCCCTCTCTCCAGGACTCTGGTCTGGAGAATTCTTCCCTTTGTATGACTCATCTAAGTAGCCATCTTGAGCTTCAGGATGTATTGTATTGACTTCCTCCTCCCTCCAGCTCTTCTCAGTTTGGAATGGGATACACTTTTGCTAGCACTGCACTGTCTTCAGCAAACTTCCTGTCAGCTCACTCCTGGTGCATTCCCTCAGTCTACTCTTGAAGCAGAGACCTTGTATTTTTGAATAAGCCACTTGCACTTGTGAGCATCCCATGTTTGATGTTCTTCACCTGGTGCTGTACTGAAATCGAAATAAAACCCCCCAAACTGGACCCTCAGTTACACTAAACTTCCCAATTCCCCAGGGGAGCTGACACCAGCAGAATATTGGCTTCACATTTATCGAAGTCTTCAGTTACGTTTATCAGCAGTGTCCAGTTGGTTTCTTTCACACATCCCCACCCAGGTCAAGTTCACAACCACATGCTTGGGGACTGCGTGTTAGGGGACTTTACTTTCCTGCGTGTTTTCACTTACCCCTGGAAGTGGGGAACCTGAACCTGTAAGTCGCCATTTTGCTGGCTTCCTATATTCATTAGTTGCCTGCCTTGGTTCTCACACCTATGACTGTGCGTCCTGGGTTCTCACACCTATGAC